>SEYY01001053.1:177500-185000 GCA_009176605.1 Armadillidium nasatum
ATCAACTTTTGGATCAACTTTTGGAACAACTTTTGGAACAACTTTTGGACCAAGTTTTGGATCAAACCATTGGATTAACTTTTGGATCAACTTTTGGACTAACCATTCTAGAAATTGAAGCCCATCTGTGCTCACAAATCCAACCTCCTCCACATGTACCATCAGCGTTAAAAGTTACTTCATTAGTATTTCCCTAACCATCTGATGGTGGACCAACTTTTGGACCAACTTTTGGATCAAACCTTTGAATCAACTTTTGGACCAACTTTTGGATCAAACCTTTGGATCAACTTTTTAATGAAACCTTTTTGGATAAACTTTTGGACCAACTTTTGGATCAAGCTTTTGAATCAACTTTTGGACCAACTTTTGGATCAAACCTTTGGATCAACTTTTTAATGAAACCTTTTTGGATAAACTTTGGACCAACTTTTGGATCAAGCTTTTGGATCAACTTTTGGACTAACCATTCTAGAAATTGAAGCCCATCTGTGCTCACAAATCCAACCTCCTCCACATGTACCATCAGCGTTAAAAGTTACTTCATTAGTATTTCCCTAACCATCTGATGGTGGACCAACTTTTGGACCAACTTTTGGATCAACTTTTGAATCAAACCTTTGGATCAACTTTTTAATGACCTTTTGGATAAACTTTTGGACCAACTTTTGGATACTTTTGGTCAACTTTTGGATCAAACCTTTGGACCTTTTTAATAACCTTTTGGATAAACTTTTGGACTAACTTTTGGATAAACTATTGGACCAACTTTTGGATCAAACTTTTGGATCAACATTTTGTAACTTTTGGATCAACTTTGGACATCAAACCTTTGGATCAACTTTTGAAACCTTTTTGATAAACTTTTGGACCAACTTTTGGATCAAGCTTTTGGAGCAACTTTTGGATCAACTTTTGAATCAACTTTTAGATCAAACCTTTGGATCAACTTTTGGATAAACTTTTGGACTAACATTTGGATAAACTATTGGACCAACTTTTGGATCAAACTTTTGGATAAACTTTTGGACCACCTCTTTGATTAAACTTTTGGATCAAGTTTTGAATCAACTTCTGGATCAAACTTTTGGATCAACATTTTGTATCCACTTTTGGATCAACTTTAGGATTAACTTTTGTACCAACATTTTGGATCAAACCTTTGGATCAACTTCTGGATCAAATCTTTGGATCAACTATTGGATTAAACCTTTGCCTTTAATTCCCCTTTTGACTTATGGTGTTTAATGATATTTTGCAATATCATTAATTAAAGCTCGATTATTCAACAATTAGTTTCGATTTCCATTTCTTAAAGTAAATTAACCTTCTTATTATTTACATATAATTGATAAAATATTAATTGATAAAATTAATTAATTAATTAATTGATAAAATATTAATTTTTTTCTCATCAGGAAATTTATTCCAATGAACACAAAGAATATGCCGTGGAATAAAGGTAGAGTGATTGATTCACGTGCTGTTTGGATCCCTCATGTTGATCATTTTTAAAGTGCCTAGAAAGTTCCCCTCTTCAAATAGGGCAATGCCTGTGAAGTAAAAACTTTTCTTTAAAAAAAAAAAAGTTATGAAAATTCTTCAAATTTAAGACTTTCGAAGGACCAACCGTCCTTCTTCTTTCAGGCTCAAGTTTCATATAAGTTAATAGATTTTTTAAGGAAATTTGTTTAAAAAAAATTATACTAAAGGTTTTATTTTTAATTTAATTTAATTACAATTTCTAATTTATTAAGTACAATATATTTTAATTAATTATTAATTATTAATTAAATATTAATTAATTTGACTCGGTTTGTTAGAAGATTTACAGTATGTAGTTAAACATCAAGTGCGCCACACCCTTGGCAAATGGCCACAAATGGGTCGTCGTAGCTATCAATAACAATATTGGCTGTTCCGTCACTGTTAACTGTTACAGTTTTCGCGCAGTTTGTAATAATATCACAATAATCACCAGCAGGCATTCCTAAACAAAAAAATTAATAAACATATTATTATCAGTCGTTAATATTGATCCAAAGTATAAATAAAATTACAAAAGTTCTTTTAAAATAAGATTAATTAATTAATTATGTTCACTTTCAAATCGTTAATATTGATTCGAAATAAAAAAAAGAAATAGCAAAAGTTCTTTTAAAATAAGATTAATTATGTTCACTTTCAAATCGTTAATACTGATTCAAAGTAAAATAAAATAATGCAAAGTTCTTTTAAAATAAGATTAATTAATTAATTATGTTCACTTTCAATTCGTTAATATTGATTCAAAGTAAAAAAAAAGTTGCAAGGTTCTTTTAAAATAAGATTAATTAATTAATTATGTTCACTTTCAAATTGTTAATATTGATTCAAAGTAAAATAAAAAATTGCAAAATTTCTTTTAAAATATGATTAATTATGTTCACTTTCAAATCGTTTATATTAATTCAAAGTATAAGTAAAATTGCCAAAATTCTTTAAAAATAAGATTAATCATGTTCAGTTTCAAACGTACCAGTTTGGAAATTTTGATTAAGGTTTCCATCGACGTTAATTGCAAAGAATGCGTTGCTACCTCTTGAGAAGGCAACAGTACTTCCATCAGAATACCAATTGTCTTTATAAGTATCTCCTGCAGCATTTCTGAAGCGGGGCTGCAAAAGTTAAAGTAAAAAAAAATAAGAATTAAATTTAAAGAAGAAATAAAAGAATAAAAATATATTACAAATGCAAAGTTTTTTATTGCAAAAAAAATTTAAAAAAATAAAAAAAAATAAAAAAATACGCTGCCAATTTGAAAGCTTCATATGCTTTGGACTAACCATTCTAGAAATTGAAGCCCATCTGTGTTCACAAATCCAACCTCCTCCACATGAACCATCAGCGTTAATAGTTACGTCATTAGTGTTTCCTGAACCATCTGATGGTGGACCCTATTCAAAGTTTAAAAACTACATTGCCAAACAAATAATAACTGTTTTGAAATAGTACTCATAATATAGCAATGTGAAGTACAATATAAAGAGTAGTTTATATAGTATCCAGAAATTCACACCTGATCACTGTAAGAAAAGTCATAGCTGCTCATAATTCTTGCAAAGCCGTAGTCCTGAGCCAATGTATATACGACGGCGTTAGAATAGTCACGCCCCTGAAATGAAAAATGAAAGTTTTCAGGTAACATTGAATCAAAACGCGTTAGTGATCTTCCACAATTACGACAAAGAGGAATTATGTATTAAAAAAACAGTACTCACATTTTTGTACGTTAAAACACTAGAGTCACTTCTTTGATTGTCGTGATTGTCTACAAAAATGAAAGCGTTTTCGTAAGTGCACATTCCATCCTCGGGTCTGTAAACAGCTCCAAGTTGACTGAAATCGTATATTCCGGTTCTAATATTATGGCAGTAACGGAACTCGGTAACTCGACCTAATAGGATTTTAGATTATTTGAGATTATTTGAGATGATTTCAGATTAATAGATTATTTGGTAATCTTTATACATTAAAAAAAGAAAATTTAAATTTTTTGCAATAAAATTTGTCAAAATAATAATTGCAAAAGTTTAATCAAAGTATTTAAACTGCAGTTAACACATTAAAATTTTAATTTATTTTTCACACTTCAAAACAGGAAATTCATTAAAATATTTCAAAAATTTGTTAAATCGAAACTTTCAGAAGAAAAAGTAATTCAGTTAAAACAAATTAAATTACCTAAATCGTAATACTCATCAACTGAAATTGCTTCACCGCCGTTGTCAATAACTTCGTGATAAAAGAAAGGCCGAGATCCTGATGGGAATCCTGCGTCAGTGCTTAAGTCATTAACGTAACTTTCTATGATAGAAATGTCCTGAAACCGAAAAATTATAAGCCATTAATAATCATAATAAGTCATTAACATAACTTTCTATGATAGAAATTCCCAAAAACCGAATAATCATAAGTTATTAATAATCATAATAAGTCATTAACATAACTTTCTATGATAGAAAGGTCCTAAAACCAAATAATCATAAGTTATTAATAATGATCATAATAAGTCATTAACATAACTTTCTATGATAGAAATGTCCTTAAAACCTAATAATCATAAGTTATTAATAATCATAATAAGTCATTAACAATTTTCTATAATAGAAATGTCCTAAAGTCGAATAATCATAAGCCATTAATAATCATAATAAGTCATTAACATAACTTTCTATGATAGAAAGGTCCTAAAACCGAATAATTATAATAAATCATACGCATGCAAAATTATCAAAAGATTTTTTTATTTAAAATATTTGAACATGCAAAAAGAGATCAAATCTCAAAACGTACTCCTGGCCACATATGTTTTGAGGCATCTACTCTGAATCCCATAACACCAATACTGATAAGGTTGTTGAGATATCCAGCAATTTCTTGTCTAACGTAATCTTCCCCTTGATAAAGATCTGTAAGACCAGTCAGATAACAATTTCTAACTTCTTCAGCATTATTATAATCATGAATTCCTCCTGCGAATAAAAAAAAAGGCATCATGAAAGCACAATCATAAGGTTTTGTCTACTTGGGACAGGGACAAAGAACTTCAAATTTAATGGAGAAACAACTGAAAAGTCTTTAATTTCATATTCAGAAGTAAACGAAAATTTTGACGGCAGTTAACAAAGAAATCAAAGGGAATGACGATTCAGAGAGAGAGAGAGAGAGAGAGAGAGAGAGAGAGAGAGAGAGAGAGAGAGAGAGAGAGAGAGAGAGAGAGAGAGAGAGAGAGAGAGAGAGAGAGAGATAGAGAGAGAGAGAGAGAGAGAGAGAGAGAGAGAGAGAGAGAGAGAGAGAGAGGAGAGAGAAGAGAGAGAGAGAGAGAGAGAGAGAGAGAGAGAGAGAGAGAGAGAGAAAGAGAGAGAGAGAAGAAAGATAATAGAAATATAATATAATATTATATATATTATAATTAATTATATATATTAATATATATTATATATATATATATATATATATATATATATATATATATATATATATATATATATATATATATATATATATATATATATATATATATATATATATATATATATATATATATTATATTTTTTTATTTAAATACTATCAATTTAAATCAATAAAAATAAATCATTGTAAAGAAAAAATTGTACCCGTTTTTATGAAACTCCCACTTATAATCTCTCTCTCTCTCTCTCTCTCTCTCTCTCTCTCTCTCTCTCTCTCTCTCTCTCTCTCTCTCTCTCTCTCTCTCTCTCTCTCTCTCTAGCAACCGATTGACTCTCCTCGTCACTCACCATCAGAAGAAGGACACATGCTGCTTGGAGTGAAGTCGTTGCTCCCGTAAGGAACTCCTGGGAAACTTAAAGAGTTTGCATCAAAACTTGAACCTCCTGATCCAGTTCCAGATTGACCAACACCTGTCATGTGGTTAAATACAACATCGACGATGATTCTGTAAAAAAAAAATATTCAAGTAACTATTGAAGTAATTTTGTGCCTCAAAATTATTTTTTCAACTTCTCATGTTTGAAGTAATTTCGTGTTTGGTTTGAGGTAAGCAATTTACGTATTTTAATGACACTAAAAATACTATTTAAAATATTTACTTTTACTATAAATGTAATAAATTTTTAATAACTTTATTTAACTTTACAAACTGTATTTAGGTTATTTACTTTGACTGGAACAAGAGAGTCATTTCTTTGAGTCAAAATTTCATAAGATTTTTGGAACACTTCTATTAATATGGAAGAATGAAAACTTTTTTTTCCGGTATTTAGGAAAATTTTTATTTTATATATTAAGGAGAAAAACATTTTTTCTTTTAGGTATTTAGGAAAAAATTTCTTTTAAGTATTTAGGAAAAAAAATTTCTTTTTAGTATTTAGAAAAAAATTTTCTTTTAAGTATTTAGGGAAAAATTCTTTTAAGTATTTAGGAAAAAATTTTCTTTTAATTATTTAAGAAAAAGATTTTTTTTTAGGTATTTAGAAAAAAAAAATTCTTTTAGGTATTTACCTGACTCCAACGGCGTTGCACCTTGATACCATGTCCCTAAATTCGTCTTCATTTCCAGATCTTGATTCTAATTTATATGATACTGGTTGATATCTTTCCCACCAAGGGTAGCCTTCGTCTGGTTTTAAGATGTGTTCATTTGGTGGAGAAACCTTGGGACAAATAAATTAAAACTAATTTAATAAAAAAATTTAATAATCAAAATAATTAAATGAATCGCCAGATAGGCAACTGTTGATATTTAGCAGCTTGAAAGAAATCTAGAAAAAAGTATGCAAAGTTTAGGTGGAAACCTGAATAAAGTGCACAGAGAGCGCTGACATATTAAATTCCTTGTTGAAAGTCTTAGAGAAGCCAGGCATAAATCGCAATTCACCCATACTTCATAAATGCAGAAGATCATATGTCAGTATACAAAAAGGGAAGTATATTGTTAATTGGCCTCTTATGGTGAGAAAGCAATAATAAGAAATAGAAAGAGCAGATGTCCAAGGGTTTGCGAATTAATCATACGACCTAAGGCCTTTGATAGACACACTGTGGAATATATATAGAGATCCCAATCTAAGGACTCCAATGCTCTCTGGAGTACAACAATTCTTCTATTAGATGTAGGGTTACGTTGAGTGGAAACTAACCTTAAAGTAGTATAACATCTCACTACCTTAGAGATGCTTTGAAATATTCTGCATCTAAGCAATTGCCCTTCTCCATTCTCATGGCATTTTCGTTTGGGAATTGAATTTTGGCGATCTCTGTATTTTTCATTGACTTTGGTAACAATCGTGGTGTTTCTTTTATTTTTTTAACTTGCACTTTTTGGAAAAAAAAAATTTCCTCTTCCCCTAGAACTTTCCTCTTGTTTTTAACGGAAAAGCGGATGCTTGGGCGCTAGAACTACAGATCCAGCTCTCTCTCTCTCTCTCTTTCTCTCTCTTTCTCTCTCTCTCTCTCTCTCTCTCTCTCTCTCTCTCTCTCTCTCTCTCTCTCTCTCTCTCTCTCTCACCTCTTAATGTACGTGTCCTTAATTTTAAGTTAGAGGCTGAGAACGTGCTTGAAAGTTGTTTACTCTCTTGTTTTCAATATGGCATCCATTTAATTTATTCACATTATGGATTAGTCTCACGTGACATATGAAGATGAAATTTTCTTGTTTTGTTTATTAATCTTCTAACGCCACTGACTACCCTAAATTCTTATAACCATCTAAACTCCAAAACAGATCACATCATCTCATCCTTTCTCTGATACCAACATTTAGAATGGTTTCAATGTTCATCACCACAAATGACTTTCTTCCAGTTCTCAAGAAATAGACAGTGAGGTTGTCTTTCATTTCTTGATCTAAATCACTCTTGAAAAGATGATACAACTCTCTAATGTATCTCTGATCGCCTTGGAGATCTACCTAACATTCATGACATTTTCTTCACTTCTAATCTTTCTCCTTATACTGTAGAACTCTATCCTTCC
>SEYY01001053.1:190000-225000 GCA_009176605.1 Armadillidium nasatum
GAAATTATATAATTGCAATACAGATTTGTTTTTCTTACCTTGTGGTAAATCTCACGTGATAAAAATGATAAAGCTGATTTAATATCATTTACGACAGTTGGAAACTTTAATTTTTTTTTTCTTATCTGTATGCGTTTCGCTTATCATTTCTATATCTGTGATATTCATTTGCATATCTGAAATATTGCAATCCGTATGAAATTCACGATCGAATAAATATATCGTAACATTCCTTATCTAAGATCAAAAAAGTATCCTTGACTTTGCATTCATTATATAACTATTTTTGACTTACTTAAAAAAAAAAATCATTATTGAAATGGATAATGCATTACGTTTTATACCGATGGCTCAGAACCAGATGAACGTATCTCCAAATATGGGATTTTTGGCTTCCACATTATCTATAATAAATAACTGTTATTCTTTCTTTAGTAACAGAAAGACGTAACTCCACTCTTTACAATAAGAGAATATTTGGACTTACGTTTCATAAGAAAGATACCAAAGGAATATATAAAAACAATAACATGAAAACTTTGTTTGCGCTCTCCTGAAAAGTATCCAATATAGAGTTACGTTCATCTGGTTCTCAGCCATCGATATGCTTCTCTGCATATCTGTACTCCTCCTGAAATTAATTCTAAATTCTTCGACAACTTAAACTCCAAACGTAGAGCATATTCTCTTATTTTCTCTTTTAAATCATCATGCTATTTAATTTCAATCATCACCACCACCATTGGCTTTCCTTTAACTCTCAAAATAGAGTTGGTAAACTCGCTACCATTTCTAAATGGATAATGAGGCTGCCAACTCGTATCCCTGATCGTCTTGAAAATGAACCTGATATAGATTTTCTTAATATAATAATTAGGTAAAAACAATTTAAAAACAAAAGAAAATAAGGTCAACTGCCACTGTAGAACAGTTAAACTAATGTAATAACTGCAACGCGAAAAATTTAATAGAACAAATTATTATTATTATTATTATTATTATTATTATTATTATTATTATTATTATTATTCATTATTATTATTATTATTATTATTATTATTATTATTATTATTATTATTATTATTATTATTATTATTATTATTATTATTATTATTATTTTTATTATTATTATTATTATTATTATTATTATTATTATTATTATTATTATTATTATTATTATTATTATTATTATTATTATTATTATTATTATTATTATTATTATTATTATTATTATTATTATTGATTACTTAAGACTCCTAATCAAGCGATAAGAAAACCATTGGGAATCTGTCATATGTAGATTGTGTAACGAATTATATACATTTAAATGCCACTTATTATAATTTTCTCTTTGTTATCTGAGAAGAGGAATTAGTGCGCTTGTCCTTGAAACTCTCCTAATGGTCATAAGGTACTGAATATTAATTCCTTTAAAAATTACTTGATTTTGATGAAAAGCAATGACGAGTCAGCTATATTAAATTATTAACTACGGAATGAAGATATATGCTGCAACGAACCAGGTTAAAAGATCATAATATCCCTCACCCTGTATTCCAGAACAACAGTTTTTATGTCCACAAGACTGCTGCAAATGTGTTTACGTTGCATGATGAACATTAAGGAGTAATCACATATCTAGACTAACCTTCCAAGGACCTCTGATTTGAATCGTCTGGAAAATCTATTGGATCACCAACAACGCTTCAGACGCCAGTGAAAGTATTCACTCCATCTGTCAGAACTGCGCAATTTTTTATGTAAAAGTGGCAAAACGTTGATGTCTCATACATCCAAACACTTGTTCCGTTTATTCTTGATCAAATCATAGCTGACATTCGTGTTCCTGGAGGTGCTACACGCTACTGAGGGACTTTGCGATACATGAGACTAATTTTTGTGAGGGATGCTATATATATATATATATATATATATATATATATATATATATATATATATATATATATATATATATATATATATATATATATATATATATATATATATATATATTCTTTCTTCTTCTCCTTTCTCCGAAATCATCATCACCGTCAATAGCTTTCGTCTATAGTTCTCATGATACGGCTGGTGAATTCGCCTACCACTTTTATATCCAGATCAAACCTTGAGCAGTTTGTGCATCCCCCTACCCGTATTTTATGTAATACCCGTATTACATAATTTATTATGTAATGATAAATTATAAACGGCTTTTAATTTCTAATATGTTATTATATGTTATTAATAATGTTCTTTTTCTTTTTTAATTTCCAGACATGCAATATAATTCTTTAGTGGAATAACGCCTTCAAATGAAAGGGTTTTTTTTTCAATCACTTCAATTTATTCCACTAAAAATGATAATATAAAGAAAAATCAAAATGGACAGATTCGTTAAACAAGAGAGGCTTGAAGCAACTCCGAATGGATGTGTCTCAGGAAGAGAATGAAATCATTGGTACAGAACATATATAAGTAAATGGAAATATATATATATATATATATATATATATATATATATATATATATATATATATATATATATATATATATATATATATATATATATATATATATATATATATATATATATATATATATATATATATATATATATATATATATATATATATATATATATATATATATATATATATATATATATATATATATATATATATATATATATATATTTATATAATATTAATATATTTATATATATATATATATATATATATATATATATATATATATATATATATATATATATATATATATATATATATATATATATATATATATATATATATATATATATATATATATATATATGGCTGTGAAACTTATGAAGAAGCTATTGAGGTATTGAAGCAATTATATGTAAAACCCAAAAATGAAATTTTTGCTCTACATCAACTAGCCACTCAACAACAAAGTTGAGAGAGCTTAGATTCATTTATGCAGGTCTTAAAACAATTAAGTACTGATTTTAATTTTAGAGCTGTCAGTGCTGAGGAAAATAGAGATGATGCCATTCGTGATGCATTCTTAACTGGATTAAATTCTACCTATATTCGTCAGAAGTTGTTTGAGAATAAAGCTTGAGCCACAATTAGCATTCGAAAAAACTCACGCTATAGACAAAGCCCAGAAAAAGTCAAGTTCCTATTCTACTCTATATACACCTTTCTCATCATTAATTTCAGCTATTGAAAATTCTCTTGCAACCGTTGATATTCCAAACAGTTCTAAAGGAAAAACAGAGTTTACTGTTTCAGGAGCCAGAAAAAGTATTAATATGAAATCAGAAACGCTATTTCTGTGAAAATAAGCGTTATCATGTTGGAGTCTTACTGTCCTGCAAGAGATGCTGCTTACAGAAAATGTCAAATAAAGGGGCATTATGCTAATGTTTGTAGAAGTTAAGTCCTATTGTCTGCTGCCACAGATTCTCTACTAGCATCTATTGTTGCTTCTCCAATCACGACTACAAGAGGGTTGTCTAAATTTAAAGTTGAAATTATTATTGAAAAGCATAGTGTGAAAGCCCTCATTGACTCAGTAGGTACTCATAATTATATAGGTGAGGATTTAGCAAACGGTCTGCCTTTACCCATTGTTCCAAGTAGGGTAAAGTAACATTGGCACAGTCTTCCTTGTTTTGTGAAACTCTTGGTTATTATTTTATTTACTTTAAGATACTGAATCATTATTATAAAAAATAAAATTAGAAGTCTTGCCTAACTTGTGCAGTGAATTACAGTTGGAACATGATGTTCTGTGTCAACATGAAAGTGTTAATCTTAAATTTGGAGGACAATTGCCTTCACTTAATATATGCAGTTTAAGTTTATACTCAGTATGCTCTCATTCTCTTTTTTTAAACCTCCTACCCAACTGCAAACCGATAGCTACAAAATCAAGACCTTATAATAGCTCAGATTCTCAATTTATTAAGACAGAAATTGAACGTCTGCTTCAAGAAGGAATTATTGAGTAAAGTTTCTCACCATGGAGAGCTCAAGTAGTAGTTGTGAATAACAACAATAATAAAAAAAAGATTAGTAATTGATTATTCACAGACAAATAATAGGAACACTCAACTAGACGAATATCCTCTTCCGAGGATTGATGAACTTGTTATCACTATAGTTCATTAAAATAATTTGTGCAGTGAATTAGTGAATCACTGTTGGAACATGGTGTTCTGTGTCAACATGAATGTGTTAATCTTCGGTTTGGAGGGCAATTGTCTCCACTTAATATATTTTAATTTATGTTCAGTATACTCTCATCCTCTTTTTTTCAATCTTTTAACAACTTCAAACCAATAGCTACAAAATCAAGACGTTACAATAGCTCGGATTCTCTATTTATTAAAGCAGAAGTTGAACGAATCGTTGAACCAAGTGTCTCACTATGGAGAGCTCAAGTAGTCGTTGTGAACAACAATAGTAATAAAAAAGATTAGTAATTAATTATTCGCAGACACTTAATAGGTATACTCAACTAGATGCCTATCCTATTTCGAGGATTGATGACCTTGCTAACAATATAGCTCATCATAAATATTTTAGTGTAATAGACTTAAAGAGTGTCTATCATCAGGCTCCTATATAAGAAAATGATAAACCATATATGCGTTTCGAACCCTGTAGTAAGATCTATCAGTTTTGCAGAATATCATTTGGTGTAACCAACGGAATTGCATGTTTTCAACGTATCATTCATGATTTTATTGAAAGTAATAAATTGTTTGGTGTATATTCAAATCTAGATGATTAGGTAATTTGTGAAGAGACACATAAGGAACACAACTTGAATTTGAATGGATTTCTTGAGACTGCTACAAGAAACAATCTTACTATTAATTATAAAATGTCAAGGTTTAATTTAACAGATATTAATTGACGGTTACAGCATTTCTCACAATGAAATAAAACATGATCCAGAGAGATTGAGACCTCTACTGGAACTTCCCTTGCCATCTGATGCTAAAACACTAAATATTGCTTCTCTTTTTAAACAAGCTTATAAAAGGTTGGGTGTTCTGTTGAGCCTTCGTAATTTTTTCACTCCTCCCCAGTTGCTTGCACTTTACAGATGCGTTGTTCTCCCTTGTATGGAGTATGTCTCACACATTTGGGGTGGTTCCACATATAGTCCTCCTTGAAAAGATGGAGTCTAGGACGTTTAGTCATATCAACTGTCCCGGTCTCACTAATTCTCTCCAGTCTCTGCCCGTCGAATTATTGCGTTACTCTCTCTATAATTTCGCTATTACAACGGGCATTGCTCTTCTGAACTCTCATGTCGCATATCATTTATTGAGAAGGGGTCGTGCGACCCCCTTTCTACACAGTCTCATCCTTTCTCTGTCCAATTATCTGGCACCAGACTTTCCTGCTATGCTCAATTGTACACGTACTCAACTGGTAATGTCAATTTGACTTTCACTAAGTAATATATACAGTATATAGCCTATAATGCTAATTATAATTAAAAAAATATGCACACACTATTCAATCAATTCACCATATAATATATTCTTCAAGAATAAGTAAAAGTGGTAGTCAAAAGAGGTGTGTCTTTTTTTATGATAATTTAACTTGAACAAGCTCTATTTAGAGAAAGCAGTTAAAGTAAATAATACGCAGATAAATATTATATAAATAATAACTTAAGTAGAATAGCTAACTCACATCCAAAACCCAAAGCTAAAACTTCCAAACTCGGTTCACGAAACGGATCCAAGTTAAATAAGTTAGGTATAAATCAAATAGTTATAACAAGAAATAAAATATCTTACTCAACTTGAACAATATTATAAAAGTCAAACAAAAGCTAAAGCAACAGTGTAGGTCAAATTGAGTCAGAGTCATAGGCTGGAGGTAATTTCCTTGATAGAATTACAATATTAAATGTAATTAAATGGTAAACTATTATAAGGAATTAAATGGTAAGCTATTATACTACGATAATGGCAAAAGTAAGTTCAATATCAAATAATTATCAACTCAAAGACAATATCTGGTCAAGGTGGATGGTTTGAGGTAATATAATTTAAAGGGAAGTACGTACAAACGTAATATTTTAGAATGCGTTAATAATATTGAGTAATTGATAATTAACAATAAAAAATATATTTTCAAACGATCATTGTTGCTATTTTGAGGAATTCTTTGTTTAGTAGATATTTTTAAAGTTTTAGTTTACATTAAAGAATTCACCAGTTCAAAATAAATTATTATTAAATATAAGGTATTAATTTCTAGTAACTATATATATAAATATATATATATATATATATATATATATATATATATATATATATATATATATATATATATATATATATATATATATATATATATATATATATATATATATATATATATATATATATATATATATATATATATATATATATTTATATTAATTTGACTTTTTGATTATTTAAATAAATTATATTAGCATTTTAATTTATTTTTAGTTATAACAAATGGAAGAAATGTCAGTTACCTGAAATTTGAATTATTAAAACATTGCCGTGTTAAAAGTACTATGGTTATAGTTGTTGTTGTTTCATGTAAAATTGAGAACGTACACACAAACATATGCCTTGTTTACTGATATTGTGTCGAAAATTTTTGTAATAAATTGTTGAGTAATATTATTGGCCCAAAGGAAAGACATTACATTTTAAGAAATATATTAATAGGTCATGAAAAAGGCCTATAATGAATTAAAAGAAATTGTTTTTACCGTAACTTTCATCTTATAATTAAAGTTATCATGGTAATATTTATTTGAGTGTTTTGTACTGTAGGATATCCTAGGCCCACTTGTTATTTTTGACTGAATTATCTTTTCCGTTGTTATTTATTTATTGTCATTTCTGAATAATAAAATGCTATACATATGTTAAATTTACCTGTTCGATGTAAAATAAAAAATAGTTGGCTTTAACTAGCGGAATTGTGGTTGGGGAAGCTAATGAGAGGGATCATAATCTTGTAAAATTAAATGCAGTGCCTAAATCAAAATTAGAAATTAGTTAATTATTTCGCTTTAAAAATGCAAACCAATTCAGAACTATGTTTCAAAATCATTGATTGGGGGGGGGGGGGTTAATATTTGGAATATTATTTTAGTCAAGGCAATGGAAGTAAGATATAGGGAATGTAACTGATAGAGAAAATTAAGATACATGTTAAAAATGCTTGAAGAGAAGGTAATTGTTCAATGGAAGGATCTCACAACTGATTTTCATTGTTTTTCCAGAAAATGTTGCAAATGCATTAAAATGAAGAAACGCAAAAAACATAATTTATAACATTATTTAAATGGCAAATATCTGGACTTTATGCTAATGATATTGTTTAACACAAACACTCCTCCTTTTACTGCTTTTCATATGGACAAATATGGTTGCTAATATTATAGTTACCATAATATATTAAATATGGTAGCCAGAACATATATTTTTCATAGACCGTAAGCTTTAATGCCAATACTTGTAATCAAATTTTAAACTCTAGGGTAAAAAAAAAATTACTCATTATTAAAATTTAAAATATTTTTGTTCAAAAGGTAACATAATTGTCATAAGTACAAATTTAGATTCTTCCTTAAAAAAAAAAATAATAATTACACCCATGTGTAGCAATTAAAAAACTACCAAACTCAGATGTTTATCAAACTGATATTTTACCATTTTTTTGCTTAACATAAAGTATAAAATTCATTGAACAAAGTTTAAAAAAATTCTTATATTTAAATGTATTAGAACAAAATTTATGAACAATAAATATTGTAGAGGAAAATATAGGTCAAATAAAAATTTATATATTAAAATAATGTAAATAAAAGTATAATTATAATTTCAAGAAGTAAATTATACCAGTTTTTGCCATGAGTTCTATTAATGCTATTATAAAATATTTTGCTTATTGAAATTATTATTAGAGTACAACATAACCTTAAAGACATAAATGTACTGCACACTTGCTTATGGTTACTGGGTCTTCTATTCCTTGCTTGCAGTACTCAACTCTTGAGTAATAGGGAAATATTGAAATGTTGTTACTATAAATCAGGCTGAATAATAATAATTTGTTATTATTATATTATGGAGTTGGCTTTTTTTAAGCTATATTTTTACTAAAAATAGGATTGTAAAAAATGTATACAGTAGCATTTTATAATTAGATTAGATTATATGGCACCAGGCAGCATTTTATGAAAACAATAACATAATTAACAAATACATTGAAATTCAATGTTTCGATAATTAAGATGTCATTATCAAGACACTGCAAAAAAAAAAAAAAATAATAATAAAGATTAATTATAATAGAGACAATATCAATGGCAGTAATATAAACTGAGTGAATAATAATGACTTGCACAAAAGTGATGAACAATAATAATAATTTTAATGATTATTTAGCTGCACTAAAGGAGTAGAATCCTTTGGTGTACATAAATAAGTAGTAAAATTGTTGTTATTATTATTGTTTATCACCTTTGTGCAAGTCACTGTTATTCACTCAGTTTGTGTTGTTGCAGTTGATAGTCTTTTTATGATAATTATTCTTTATTTTTATTTATTTATTTTTATAAACGAATCACAGCTTGATTGTTGAAATGTTGAATTTCATGTATTTGTTAACTATGTTATTGCTTTCATAAAATGCTGCCATATAATGTAATTCAATTATAAAATGCTACTACATACATTTTTTGAGATCCTATTTTTTAATTTATTATTATTATTATTATTATTATTATTATTATTATTATTATTATTATTATTATTATTTCCTCACTATTCAAAGTTTGGGAGATATTTAAGTCAGTATGCTCATAAATAAATATTCTTATCCAAAAATTATCATCTTCAATTTTATTGATTTTATTCTTTAATATATGGTATATATAAATATGTATATATTTATACAGTATCTTCTGTAAATTTTAATTTTTAACAGGCTGTAAAAAAATCTTTTTCAATATTTTTTTGTCATTCTCAAGCTCACATCATAGTAATGTTACATTTTATTTCACATTTAAATTTATTTAAAATAAAAATGATTTAATATTTAAATTTAGTTTAAATACTTTTCATCATTATTAAATCATGGTTTTTAAGGACAAAATTATTGATACTTACTTCTTTAGCCTGTATCTAATTCAGTTAAATATATTTCATCATTATGGTATTGAAAATCAAAAAATAAAATTAGTTTACCCAGCAACTGACTCATGTGGTTACCATTTATAATTTCTTTAACAAATCTGGTATAAATGAATGCTTTACATTTGGATATGTCTTAAATGAAAAAAAAATCTAATAGAGGAAAGTGTACACATTTTTGACCAAATTAAACAATGTTATCTTTCTGGGCAAAAGTTTTTTCTTAAAATTCATATTAACTTATCTGTAGTATTTGAGAAAGTTTCAAGAAAATCTGAAAATGGGAGATTATTTTCTACAAGTGTGTGCAGAGAACATTCTATATTTTTTCCCTTCTACTAAACATTACAGACCTTGTTTAACTCCGCTTGTTTTTGTGTGCTGTATGGATTCTGCCATCAGGAATTGCCATAGTCCCCAAAATTCAGAAACTCATGCATTTTATATTTAATCCCGGAATCAAGCAAAATCTTTGTAACCAAAAACATTTATCAGTCCAAAATGCAATAATTTTTCTGGCTGCAATTCCCCATGCTCTTTTTGACATTTTTCAATAAATGTCAACTCAAACCTTGCTTCTTTCTCCTTTACTCCTCTCATCCATCTGGTATCTTTCGGCTCAACTGCCATTTTACCTTCTAAAGCTTGAGCCCTTTGCTCAAACTTTTGCTAATTCAACATTAGGTGATTTCAGAGCTAATCCTCCTCCTTCAGTCCCCCAATTCATTTATGCCTAAAATTGTTATTTCTTCTAAAGATGTCATTTCTGTTCTCTCAATGAGTTTAACACTAAGAAGCGTAAAATCATGATGGTAACCCTCCTGTGGTTCCCAAATGTTTTTAGTTTGCACCCTGCCTCAGTAAACTATTTTGTCTGTCTTCTTCAACCTTCCCTTCTTGCTGGAAACCTGCTCCACTGAGAAGGGTTTGAGCTACATGCCTTTTTACACAGTCTCGGCCTTCTTCTGTCTAACTAATTTCCTTAGCCCAGACTTAACAGCTATTCTCAATTTGACATGTACTCAATGGTTGGTAAAAATCCTCTTTTTTTATAGTTCACATCTCAGGCATCCAAGGAGAGGAACTTTTCTAGGTAGTATAATACCTAAGATCCCAAAGTGGGATTGAATTGGTGCTCTCAAGCATGTGTCAGTTTCTCTACCATTTGTTCCCACACACTCCCCTTATCTGTTTTCCCAACTTCTTTGACTTGCAAATTTTCAAATGCCAAGTAATGAGACATGTCAGCCTGTAATGACCAGGTTTCTGGTATTTCCCCAACTCTGATGGAATTGGTAGGGGTCTGGCCTGTGTCTACCAGATTATATATATATATATATATATATATATATATATATATATATATATATATATATATATATATATATATATATATATATATATATATATATATATATATATATATATATAATATATAATAATAACAAAAAATAATAATATTAAAAAAAAAAATAAAGTAATAATAATAAAATATAAAATGTGACATACACTTCAGTCAAGGAGCACCTATCTTCTACAAAAACTGAGTTTTCTTTCAGGCAAGATTTTGGTATTGATCATTTTTTATGACTTACAAAACTTTTATTCTGATTCCCAATACCACAAAATTTTCTGATACCAATACCTGACTCCATCCCTACTGATAACCACACCAACATCTTTTCATTATCTATATATTAAAGTCATTTATTCCCTATTCATTTCAAAATTAAGATTCTTGTGTATTACCCATAAGATACTTGTATATGTTATTGCTGCTAAAATTCATTTACTGCTTTTAAGTACAGTCAAAATGTTTATTAAATTATATTGTTCTTCTAAACAAGAGAAATTTGACATTTAAAAGTACAAAGGAATAGAATAGAGTCAAAAATCTAGACTACCCGCTTTGCTGGGCAAAATTGAGAAGTTGCTAATTGACAACACTTATAGTGCCAAATGAATTAAAACAGAATAATTAATTTGATTTTTTTCCAATAATTATTTATAACATAAATAAACCAAAAAAATAGGTGAGTTGAAAAGTAAAAGAAAAGATAGCGAATTACCAGAAAGGCTGTTTATGGAATTTGAAATATTACAGCTTGAAGAAAAAATGATGCCCAAATTATGGCAATACGAGAGGTGGGGATTAAAAATCTGAAGTTTGAAAACTTTATTTCAAAGCATCTCAATTGCAATAATAAGCAAGGCTACAAACATACATGGATATATGCACATACATGATGCAGATAGCATGAAACTGAGAGAAAACACTGGAGGAATTGTATGTGTAATAATTTGAAACAAAAGTGAAAAAATTAATGTACAATTAAATCAACCACAAAAATAGGATGGATTTTATGTAAAAATATAAGTAAATAAAAATATAATAATTATAATATAAATAATAATAGATAAAATTATAAATAATGGGAAATTGAAGGGTGTTAACTATTACAAAAGATGAGTTAGGTCATTCATTTATGTTCAAAGTTGGAAACCAGTAGCTGGTCCTAAATTTACTGTAAATTTTGCAACTTCTTTATATAAAAAAGTATATGGAAATATGTAAATTACAATTTTCAAAATATTTTTGAAAATTGAAGGTGATGAAAAAATGAAAAGGGGTGCATGAAAACCAACCACTGCACAATATTTAAAAATTATTATTCAGTAGTGCTTTTTATTAATATAAATGGATAAAACTAGTATTATAGATTATCTAGAGCATAATTTGAAGAAGAAAAAACTTGTTTGGACTGAAATATTTGACAAAATCAAAGATATGTATGGGAGCAAAATTTTTGTAAATTTTTCAATATATTCCTTGTCAAAAAGACTTGATAATTGACCAATAAATAGTTAAATCATTGATATTCATTTTGATATACTGGAACTTTTCATGTTGACTGCCCCAAAAAAAGTTACCACCACCATTACTCATAATCATGAAACTTTAAAATTTGTTTGTAAAAAAATACTATTTTTGGACATAACTATTTATCTACCCATGAAATTTATAGAGGTTGTATAGTTGGGTGAGTTACAGTTTTATTTAGAATTTTTTTTTTGTATGCCCAATGATTTTGACACTGAAATTTTTTTTTTAATTTTCCTGTGCACATCACCAAAATGGTTGGGTATGCAAAAAATTTTTCTAAATAAAAAATGTGTACCTTGCACAGTTGTACAAGCACTATTATTATTATTATTATTATTATTATTTTTTAATCCAGCCATTTTTTGCTGCGCATGGGAAAAATTTCAAATTATTGGTTTTTCTCATGCACAGAAGCAAAATGATTGGGTATACAAAAAAAAACTTTCTAAATAAAAATATTTATTTCACACAACTGTCTAACCTCTAAAAACAATTTGTATACTCAATCATTTTAGTGCTTTGTTATGGAAAAAATTTTGTAAAAACTTTCTAAAATTTTTCCCATTCACAGCAACAAAATGATTGGATATATAAAAAAAAACTTGCAGAGGTTGTTCAGTTGGGCAAGATATGCATTTTTATTTATAAATTTTTTTTGTATATACAACTATTTCAGTGCTATGTACCGGAAATTTCCCATGCACAGCATCAAAATTGTTGGGTATACAAAAACATTTTTGAAATAAAAAATGTGTATCTAATCCAACTTTATAACCTCTGAAAATTTCATTTAGATGAGTTGAAAAATATAATAGTTATTCAGACTTTTTATTGGTTTGTTTTACCCCATTTCAGAAAAGCATTAATATTTTCTAAACCTTAAAGAAAATTTACATTATTTTATTTCAAACACTTACCTTTCATTTTTTTTACACCCTTGGTTGGATTTTTTCTTAGTATTTTTTTTTGTTTTTCTTTTTGGCAGACTTTAGAAAAAATTAGAAAAGTAGCTAAGATCAATAATGATAAGTAGGGAAAGGGTTATGAGATAGGACAGAATCCTGATAAAAACTGCTGTTGACATGAATAAAGTTACACCATTGACAACAGTTTTTATGGAATGATTTGAAATATAGTTAAGCATAAGTAAACAGTGATGGAATAGAAAACTGGTGAGATATAGCTTAGAGGACAAAGATTCATGTCATAATGATATCAAAAACCTTGGATATATAGAGTGCCACAGCATATACAGGCATTACATTCATCTAATTATATTTAATCTCAGGTAAAAATATGGAGTTTTTGAAGGAGTGAGGAATATGGCTAAGCATCCAGGATTGAATTATAGAAAAAGAGAAAAAAGATAGGATTTTCATCAAAAGTACTAACAACAGATTCATACAAATTACAGAAAGGAAGGCAGATTTACAGAAGCTATGATTTTAGCAAGAAACTAGAAGTTGATTATTGTAAAAGAACCAATAAGTCCATTCTAATTTAATGGACAGTCAGATTTAACTCAAAACAGAAAGAATATCATCTCATTTGTATTTTTATTAACTGCATTGCCAGCTTTGTCCCTCTGCCCAGTATAATAATAATAATAATTACTTGTCATTATAGTAAAATATTAGTATTCTGGGGAACAGAAAGATGCTGGAATGTAGGAAATAAAAATACAAATTAGAAGATATTTTCAATAAAAATAATGATTAAAAGTATAGCAAAGTTTGTGTGTGTTGACATGTATCAAAAGGTATAGCTATATTTATATTTGTGTTGATATATATCATCCTTTATCATGGTACCTTCCTTATCATATAGGAGATTTTCAGTTTTCTGTTTTTTTGTATCATAAATATTTTCTAAAACTCAATTTGTTCAAACTTTAGGTCTTTGAAATAATAATAATAATAATAATAATAGTGGTAATAATTAAGTAGATTCTAATAATACTGTTATATTTTAATACCTATAAATTTTCTCTTAACTACAAACTATGACATTAGTGTTTATAATTTTTATTATTTTTTTAAAACTTGATATTAGCCTTTAAATTTGTCACTATTGTAGCTGTATCTAACTTTGAGACTTTGACTAAGGAAAATTAGTAAAAAGGATATTGTACCAAGGAAATTGAAAAAAAAAAAAAAAAAAAGCTAATGTTACTGCATTTGAGATATATTCTGCAAAGCCTATTTTTGTTTTGAAATCTGTACTGTATCAGTTTATTCCCATTCTTTTATAACCATAATATATATATATATACCGATATATATATATATATATATATATATATATATATATATATATATATATATATATATATATATATATATATATATATATATATATATATATATATATATATATATATATATATATATATATATATATATAACTTAATTTTGCAACTGCTTATTTGGTGGTCTATATAATATTTGTTTAGTGTGTGTTTTCAGTATCATAATTTGAACAAAGGTCTGTAATATTAATATAGCTTTAGCCAATTAGATTTATCAGACCTTTTTTTTCTTCTTTGTTTTTACAGTGTATCTTTGATAGCTGATGGGAGAATGTCTGAAGCTTCTAATGCAAGTCATCTACATCAGCTGAGTATTACAAGTATGTATTTTAACCCTAATTTTGCCTTTTTAATTTTTTTTTTTTTTGAATAAACTGTAATCGTATTTAAATTTATGAACTTGAATATATATTGTTCTGTTAGATATTTAATTGTTAAATTTTATTTTATTAATTTCATTGTTATTGATTGCACATAAATTTGATTTTTTGAGTAGCTGTAAGTGCTGACCTGTCTGAAATTAGCACAATATTCAAGAAACCTTCTGCTTATGTTGAAATTTTGGTGGATGGAATTTCACAGAAGAAAACTCAGCATGTAAAGCATGATGCCCATCCAAAATGGCAAGAAACATTCACATTGTAAGTATGATTGTTATTGATCATTGTATTGAGTCACTTTTTAGGGTCAAGTCTGATTCTGAATCCGGAAATTGGATCAGAGTCTGAGCCCAAATCCAAGGCAATTATAAATCCCAATGTAGTACGGATATAATAAATTATTGTGTTTATATTTTTTGTTTCCATAAAATAACAATAAAAATAATAATAATAATAATATATTTTTTAAATCACAAAGGGAAATGTGAATTTAGGGAATATAAGTAAGATATTGGTTAACATAAAAATAAAAAATGAAATGTCTATCATGTAATATTCTGGAAATGAATTAAAATTAGTTTTCCTCCCAATCCCTTCAATTTAAAAAAAAAAATAAAAAAAATACATGTACAAATACATGTACTACATCAGAAATTGTTGAAATGAATTGTGAATTTTCTCACGATAAAATTTTCAGTCCATTTTTTTTTCAAAATGATAGATGATGACTTTTATGGAATGACCTCTGTTGAAATAATTCCTTATACATATAGTAGTATGAATAGAGATGTAAAACAGGAAAAAATATATTTTGTTTTAAGGCTCATTTTATTTTAGTTTTTTGTTATTGTTCCCTATCACTAAACCTTGTATACCATTTAAAAAGTATTCTTCATAAATTACAAATTTTTTTATATTTTTTATACAGGTAACTTTCTATATATATATATATATATATATATATATATATATATATATATATATATATATATATATATATATATATATATATATATATATATATATATATATATATATATATATATATATATATATATATATATATATATATATATATATTAGCCTTGTGACAAGAGACTCTGTGTTGCTTTTTCGTGTTAACGACCATCACACATTGCTTCGAGATACTGTTGTTGGTGAAGCCAAAATAAATTTGTCTGAAATACTAGGAAAATACGATGGGAAACTAGACGCTGTTTCTCTATCACTGCCATTATATCCAGCCCCTAATTCTACAACGACGTACGCAACCGGGAAAGGTAATAGATTACTAATCATCATTTGATGTGTCCTTAGTTGACAAAACTTGCTGAAACTTACTACAAATATTACTAATCATCATTGATGTGTACTTAGTTTCACTCATCTCTTTAATATTTTTAGTTTTTCATATTTTGGTGCTAAACTTGTGGTGTATATATATATATATATATATATATATATATATATATATATATATATATATATATATATATATATATATATATATATATATATATATATATATATATATATATATATATATATATATATATATATATATATATATATATATATATATATATATATATATATATATATATATATATATATATATATATATATATATATATATATATATATATATATATATATATATATATATATATATATATATATATATATATATATATATATATATATATATATATATATATATATATATATAGTATTGGTTGAAGTAAATGATTATTTTATTACTTTCTGGTGATTCTAGTGGGAAGTCCAACCATAGTTGTAAATATGGATGGTTTTAAATCTGCTGGAGGGAACCCTGTGAGGGATAGAGAAAACAATCAGCTTACAGGTGAGTCTTTTATACGTTCATTATGAATTAATTTTTTTTTCTTTTTGAGCATATTTATATATTTTTTTATTTTTTTATTTTTTTGTTTTATCAATAATATGCCAGATAAGGCCCTGGTTTTATTATTAATCCTTTATTGCAGTTGTGAGTGTGTGTTTGTTTGTTCGTGCGTTCTGCTAACCTTTGAAAGTGTGCCTTTAATTAAAGTTATTAAGCGATGAAAATAACTATTATTATATTTGTGCACATTTTTACTTTGTAAATGTTTATTTTTTTTTATTTACTATGAATAAAGAATAAAGTTAGTTTTGAATTTTGTTTTCTGCTCGTCACAATTTAAAAAAAAAAAAAGTATGAAGATTAATTATACTAATAAATTTTTATAGCATTTTTAATAACTAAAGTAAATTGCCAAACACAATTTTATTTTTGTAAAATAAAACTGTATAATTATTACTTGTTATTTAATCTCCAGTTGTTACTTTTTCTATTAAGTGACCTTTTATTTATGTGAATATATTTATATACCTATATATTAATTTATTGATATAAAAGCTTGTTTTTGTATAGCTCATTTATTGGATTGTTTTAGATTTGCTTAAGCAGTTAAATTTCACATATTGTTTGGTTTTGTGAAAGCTATTTGGCAAGGATTTTTTCTGCCTTATGAAATGGAAAAATTTTAGTTTAATTTATTAAATTTAGGTAATGGAATTTGGTACATTCCGCATATTCTATTTAATTTTTTCTTTTGTTGACTAATCTAGTGGTGAAAATCAGTAGTGGTAAACCAGCACCGCCTCGACCACCCTCGGCGCCTAATGGGCGCACTCCCCCGCCTGTACCTCCTCCCCCAAATTTGGCTGCTATTCGTGGAGATGCTGATTGTTCCCCTTCTACTTCCTCTTCCCATTCACATAATTCAACGTCCAATGGGTATCCTATTGAACTTAATAGTCAGATGCCTCCTACTAATCCCTCAAGCATCACACACGCCCGTGAAGACACTGTGGGCAATCACGTTCTTCCTGTAGTTTCTTCTGATAATGGAGAAAGTAATGTTGGAATGATTGAAGGCGTCACACCGACTCCTCGTCCGAGAAAGAGTCCTGGAAATGGGTCTTTGATTGTTGTGAATAGCGGTGGTTTGTCCGAAGGGATTAATAATAATAATAATAACAACACAAATGGCAATACTAGTCGTCCTCGATCATCATCATCCACTGCTAACTCGCCTTCTATGTTAGGGGGAGGAGGAAGAGTTCCGAACTCAAGTGATACTAGCGAAGGCAATAGTGAGAGCAGAGAAAGTGGTGTTAGTAGTAGTAGTAATTATGTTGGTGCTGTGAATCCAGGAAATACACCTCCTGCCATAGTTCCTCGTCCGCACAGACAGCATAGGAATCCCAGAAACAAAAGAAACTCTGGTAAAGACTGTTGTTATTAAATTCTTTTCTCTCTCTCTCACTATATTATATATATATATATATATATATATATATATATATATATATATATATATATATATATATATATATATATATATATATATATATATATATATATATATATATATATATATATATATATATATATATATATATATATACTGGGTGCTTCTGGTGATGGATTTAATGTTTGCATCGCATTATTGCTTGATATATCTTGTTGAATTTTCTTTCTTTATTTTCCCAGAATTTAATCTACTTATTATTCTTTTGTGTTTGTTTGTCAGTTTTGATGTAGAATGTTTTTCCTTTATATATGTCAAACATTTGCATTATACTGGTGATGTTCTCATGTTATTCTACCACTGGCTATAACTTTTTTTTTTTTTTTTTTTTTTTTTTTTTTTTACTTTTAATAAAAAAAATATTAAAAATATATAATAATATATATATATATATATATATATATATATATATATATATATATATATAATATATATATATATATATATATATATATATATATATATATATATATATATATATATATATATATATATATATATATATATGAAGATTTTTAAAGTAATATTAACACTGTAGTTCAGGTATTGAATTTTATATTAGGATATTTAATTATTAGAAGTAGACTTTCTATTTTAGGATATTTTTATTATTATTATTATTATTATAATTATTATCAACTCAATGAGAATGTGTGTGAAATACAAATAGTTGAGAAATTTTGGATTAAAATCACCCCTTTCCCTTCATTCCGCCTATCCTGACCTAGGTACTAGGCATAACAATGTGACCAATCTTGATTGAGAATGTTATTTTTTTTTTTTTTTTTATAACTTGTTTGGAAAGCTTGGATTAGAAATAGGGTTTCTGAAAAAATAATCGCAAACCTTGGAGGGGGAAAATTATTTCTGTTTACTGTAAGGATTTGTTGGCATTGTAGTTGCAAGTGATAAAAAAGGAGTTGAAAGATGGAGCTTTTTAAAATAATGGAACTGGATTCCGAGTTTGTTCCTGCTGAAAATTTTATCAGCTATGCAGCCTTGTTATGTAGAGGATTTAGATGTTAATGGGAAAAACTTTTAAGTACTGTAAATTTCTTTGCATTGAAAAGGGTTAAATTTGTATTGTCATTTTTTCCTTTTTAGGGCCGACATAGGCTACCATTTAATTTGTATAGTTGCTACCAGTAAATATAGTTTATGTATTTTTATTTACATATTATTATTAATTATTATTAAACTTTTCCTCTTATACACTTGTTGTATTAGTTTATTAGAAATTTTTTTTATTTCTTTACTGTAGTCTCAGTTAATTTTATCGAGTGATTAAAAAATCCTAAAAACAACATTGCAGGAAATTTTTAGGTCTAGTTTTTGATGATAATATCAGATTTGTTAAGTTTTTATTATTGTTTTGAACTATTATAGTTTATATATTTTATTATTATAAATTTTAAATTCATTTAACTGATAGCTGATAAATTACTAAAGAAAGTAGTTTTCAGTTATATATATATATATATATTATATATATATATATATATATATATATATATATATATATATATATATATATATATATATATATATATATATATATATATATATATATATATATATATATATATAATTTTGAAGGGGGAAGTGAAAGTCGTTCCAGTACTGGTGGTAATTCACTTTCAAATAGTCGAAGAGACGCTTCTGAGTCAAATGGGTCTATTAATAATAGTTTGACAGTAAATCCTCTACCTACTAGTCAAACAAATGCAGAAGAACCACTTCCACAAGGGTATCTCTCTCTCTCTCTCTTTTAAATTAGAATTGGCTAATAATAATAATAATAATAATTATTTGATCATTGTGTAAAGTTTTAATTTGTTTTTCCATTTCTTTGATTTGAATTTCTCCTTCCCTTCCCTCCTCCCTTTGGTTTTTAACAGGTGGGAAATGAGGGTAGATCAGTATGGAAGACCATATTATGTAGATCATAATACCAAATCAACAACATGGGAACGACCTCGACCGCTTCCTATGGGATGGGAAATGAGGAGAGACCCCCGTGGTCGTGTGTATTACGTTGATCATAATACTAGAACTACTACATGGCAGAGACCAACCCAAGAGAATATAAGGTGAAATCTTTATTTTTAATATTTTTATTTTTTTAAAATTTTTATTTCCCCCGCCTTCAAAGTTAAAGAAATATTTATAGATTTTTTCTTTTAATTAAAAAAAATAAAAATTAAAACCACTCAACCCTGAAAGTGGAAGTAATTTTTTTTTTATCTTATCATTTATATTTTAATTAAATTTGCTCTTTAAATTTTTTGTAGGCAATTTGAACAATGGCAAGGAGAAAGGCAACAAATTGCCCAACTTAGTCATCAACGGTTTTTGTATCCCAATCAGAATACAGAAGGTGAAAATGATCCTTTAGGGCAACTGCCTCCAGTGAGTTCATCGACATAGATGCATTTCTCGTCGTTAAATATTTATTTATACATTTTTGTTTTCTAATATTTTAAATATTTAAATAATTTATAATTGCATTTTATGGTCTTTAACCTTTTTAATATTTTTGATTTATAAGGGATGGGAGAAACGGCATGAACCTAATGGAAGGGTTTATTTTGTGAATCACCGAAATAGAACTACTCAGTGGGAAGATCCAAGAACACAAGGGTGAGTTTTATATATATATATATATATATATATATATATATATATATATATATATATATATATATATATATATATATATATATATATATATATATATATATATATATATATATATATATATATATATATATATAGCATTATATATCATTATACCTTCATAGTCATAAATTTATTATTTTTATTCTAATAACAAAAGTAATTATGGTTATTATTACTATTAATAGTAGTAGTAGTAGTAGTAATATTTTGACTGTTTTCTAAATTTATAGAAGATATAAAATTCTAACTCCCTTGCTTCATAATGTTAAAAAGTGCGAATGGAAACTTTTAAAATATTTTGTAAAGTGTGACAACCTTTTAACGAATCATCCGCCAAAAGTTCGCTTTTTACTGTTTTTTTGTTATTTACTAATTTTGAGTATAATGACAGATGGAAAATAGCGAGACTTTTGTTGGTATTTACTATGAAAATTTCTATTTTCTTCTCAAAACAATTTAGCAATGTCTGTTCACTGCTGGTTAGGTTTTAAAAATCTAATGTATTGTAGAGTTATCTTTTCAGCTTAAGAATTGGTAGATCGTTAATGAACAATAGGAAGAGTGTTGGAATAGAAGTTGACTTAAGGAACATCATTGTTAATTAATTTTCTATAGAGTTACTGAAAAAAGGAAGTCAAATATAAGGATGGATACCTAAAAAGAGAAGTCGAAGTTTTGTGCCAAACTGAGATTAGATTGGAAGATTTAATTTTTCTATATTTTCAGATTTAGGATAGATTTGGAGAGAACAGAAGAGTCAAAGGGTTGAGAAGTCTCCTTTTTTCTCATAGGGTTGAATGAGCCTACATTCTCAACAGGAAGAAAAGGTAGAAGTTCTAGGGATGCATAAGTTTGAGAACTATGGTTAAAGTACCATTAGGACCATTCGACTATTTAATGATAAGGGTAGAGAGTCCAGATATCATGTCTGTAGAAAGCATGCATAAGTTTATGGAACTTTGAGTACGAATAGCACTGAGTTTACATAAAATATAATTAGAAGTGAAGATTTGAGCAAAAGTTTCAACTTCTATAAAATTAATATAAGAAAGGGAAGTAGGAAAAAGAGAAAGAATCAAAATTAGAATTGCCATACTTATCAAAATGCTGAAAGAAGAGGAGTCAAAAAGATAACCTTTTCTACAGAGAATACATTTTGCACAATTCTGGAGTGTGAAAGTGACAGTAATTCTTTATTGCAGATTTTCCCTCTGATGAATAGTTCAAAGTCAGTCAGGTAAACCAAAATTTTAGTTTAAGGTGGAAAAATGATATTACTTCCTCATGCCAGATAGTTGCTAAAATGCACAAAGCACTCTTGGGGGGCCATCCAGCCTGAAGCTATGCAAATTCCAAAGAAAGTCAAAAGAAATAAGACTGCAAGTATGATCGACTTACAGTACCAAAATGCCAAATGCTTCTTATGACAAAGGATGAAGCTAGAGCACGTTTGTGCTGAAGACATAGAATGATGATACATAGGTTAGAAGGTAGTAAGAGATACTAGAGATGAAAAAGGGTATAACAGATAAGGCATAGGGTTAGAAGTTAAGGAAAATTCTCCCATGTGGGGTAATCTTCAAACTATTAAGGAAAAAATAGGAGTTTACTAACTGCTTAATATGTTTATGGATATAGAATTAGGAGGTAAGTTTCACCAGTTGTATTTTGAGATTTAGAAGAAAGCCATTCATGATAAAGAAAGGAGAAAGAGGAAAGACTTCGTTACAGTGTTCAATTTGTATAATAGAAGAATTTATGAAAAGAATGAATGAGAAAGTAATGCATTTGGATGCTATCACACGGGATCTTCGATGCATTTTTTTTTGAAGATGCAAATAGAAAGGGTGTAAAGTAAAGTGTGTGTTAGAAATGAATTTAAATATCTATTAGACATTCTTGTGACTTCTTATACTGTATGGTGGAGATTATGCTGGAAATGCTCACTGTCAATAATGCGTTAAAGGTACAAAACCATTATGCACTAGAATGCTAAAGAACGTTCCAAATCAGCTTGGTATTCCATGCCCATATGTGTCTGTCTGTTTCGTTGACATCATTATTGTCATATACATATATATATATATATATATATATATATATATATATATATATATATATATATATATATATATATATATATATATATATATATATATATATATATATATATTGTCAGAATGATAAAAGATGAAGACCCACTGCCTACTGGCTGTGAAATGAGATTTACAGAAGATGGTCGACCTTACTTTGTTGATCATAACACAAGAAGTACTTCATTCCAAGACCCAAGAACTGGAGCTAAGCCAATGTAAGTTGTGTGTTGTATCACTTCAATATTTTATTGAATGTAAATTTCATTCTGGCTTTATAAGTTCCATTTTATTAAAAAATTGTTTTCTCTCATTCTAGCGGAAATTGGGGAGCTTATGGTATTCCAATTAATTATGAAAGATCGTTTAGGTGGAAACTAGGTCAATTTCGATATCTTTGTCAAAGGTGAGAATTATTATAGTTTATATATATATATATATATATATATATATTATATATATATATATATATATATATATATATATATATATATATATATATATATATATATATATATATATATATATTATTTATATTTTTTTTTTTTTTTTTATTTTTTTTTTTTTTTTCACCCTGCCTTGGTAAAATGCTTCATTTCTGCCTGTTTTCTTGAACTTTCTGCTGAAATCATTATCTCATTCAACTTGTAGCAAATAGAAAGGGTGTAAAGTATAGTGTGTGTTAGAAATGCCCACCAACTATTGTTTAATCTTTTATTCTTAAAAAAGTTTTCAAATCTATACAGAAAAATTTGACGTGTTCCCGCTTCTAATCTTATTTTAGATCTCCGGTACTGTTTCTGTTATGAATGTTCAGCTGTCTTATTTACTGTTATTTCTGACTCTTGTTCCTCTTCTCTCTCTTGAATTTTGAGGAGTCTTATTCTATGGCAGTCAGAGAAAATTGAAAGTTTTCTATAGTCTTGTCTTGAAGCTTTGATTTCCAAATTGGAAATTTTAGTCTGGCTATGAATATGTTCTGTTACTTTAAATATGATATTTTTTTCCAGTTACTCTATAGTAGCTGTTGTAGATAGCCACATTTCATCCTTTAAATGTACTATTAGTGGTATTTGTCAGGGCTTTGTTCGATTCCCCCACTTTTTTTTTTTTTTTTTTTTTTTTTGTACAGTTCTTTAATGAACATATGTCACACCTTCATCTGTTTAATTTTATGTTGACGACTTCTTGTTCATTACTCTATTCATTTTGAAAAGCAATCAACATGTCAGGAAGCTTCAGATGCTAGGAGGGTGGCCTTGAAAATCTGACCTCTTGACTTCTCACATCCTTCAACTACCTTCTTTATTGCAAACTTTCCTACAACTAAAACATCTTCAGAAATCAGAAATGTAATTGTATAAAATTAGGTATTAAGGCGAATGTTAGGAATAATTATGAAAAGTTAATGTAAATTTTTTTTTTCAGTAATGCTGTCAGTGGCCACATTAAAATCACAGTTACTCGTCAAACATTATTTGATGATTCATTTCACCAAGTAATGCGACTCCCAGCGTACGAGCTCCGTAGAGGAGGCTATTTATTATATTTAGAGGGGAAGATGGCCTCGATTTTGGAGGTGTAGCTAGGGAATGGTTCTTCCAATTGTCTCACGAGGTCCTTAATCCAATGTATTGCCTTTTTGAATATGCCAATAAGAATAATTATTCTTTGCAAATTAACCCGGCCTCCGAGGTGAACCCAGATCATCTGACCTACTTTAAGTTTATCGGAAGGTTCATTGCTATGGCCTTGTACCATGGCAAGTTCATATACTCCGGTTTTACCATGCCTTTCTACAAGAGAATGCTTGGAAAGAAATTAACAATGAAGGATTTGGAGTCCATTGATCCAGAATTTTATAATTCTCTTATATGGATTAGGGATAATAATATTGAGGTATTGTTCAAATCGTTTCAGTTGTTGATATTTATTTATTTTTTTAAAAAAACTTTTCTTAATAATACAAATAATATACTCTGGTTTTGATTTGCTGTTTTTGATTATAGGAATGTGGTTTAGAAATGTTTTTCAGTACAGACTTTGAAGTTTTAGGGAAAATTACTGAAGTAGAATTAAAACCAAATGGTAAAAATATTCAAGTCACAGAAGAAAACAAAGAGGAATATGTTGAGTAAGTGTAATATTATTATTATTATTATTATTATTATTATTATTATGTTATTGTTGTTGACTCTTTAAGACCAGAATGATTTTTTTTTTAATTAAATTATTTGAAATATATTTTATATCTCATTTACTCATATTCAGGAAAGTTTATTAATATCTAAAGTAATTTGAACTTAAATTTGTTTTAAAAAAAAAGAAAATTTAATTGAATAAATGTTCTATTATTCTTAAAATAGAGAATTTAAAAGGTAACTCTGAAATTATATATGTAGTTTATATCAGGACTGTGAAACTTTTTTTTCTCTATGTATTTGTGTGTACTATCTTCTGATATGTCTCTGACCCCCATCATTTTAAAATAAGACAATGTGGATGGAGAGGGTTGTTAATGAGGACCTGTAAATGAATTTTTTAAAAAAATTTTATTTTAGTATTAAAGAAAATTTATATTAAATTTTCTTTTCAAAGTGTAATTAAATTTTTGTTTAAATTTTTCAGTCTGATGATGCAGTGGCGTTTGACAAGAGGACAAGAATTGCAGACGCAACATTTTCTGGAAGGATTTTCAGAGGTCGTCCCATTGGAATGGCTTAAGTATTTTGATGAAAGGGAACTCGAACTCTTGTTGTGCGGAATGCAAGAAATTGATATCAATGATTGGCAGAAGAATTCCATCTATAGGCATTATACCAGAACTTCTAAACAAGTTCTCTGGTTTTGGCAGGTTGGTTTTATTATTATTATTATTATTATTATTTTTATTATTGCAGGAATGTTAAATTTCTGCAATCGACACCACCCTGCATCATTGGGATATGGTGCATTGTATAAAAAAAAAAATTATTATAACGTATAATGAATTATATGTTACAGTATTCAAAATTTGTTTCTTAATGGAAAATTATATTGTTTGTTATGTATAATTTTAATTTGCTCCAAGGACGAATTCGTCCACCCAGAAACCCATTTCAGTTTTGCGTCAATACATGTAAAATACACGATGTTTGTTTGGGTGAATTTGTAACTGAAAAAATAAATAAAGATGAAATAAATATTAAAATAAAGATGAAATAAATATTATTATAATGTATTAAAGGAAAAATAATTACCACTGAAATTTAAAAACTCTCCATTATTGTTACTTTGAATATTCTATTGTTGATTAATGTATGACGTTTGAAAGTATCTGTGTACCTGTTTGTGTGTGAAGTATTTTTAAAGACCACTTTATTTTAAAAAAAAAAAAAAAAAAAATTCCTTTTAGTATATTTTCTTTTTCAGTATTACTATATTCCTATATTTCTTTTTTTTATGATAATTGTATCAACTTTATTTTTACTTAAATCAAAAGTTTACTTATTCAATAAAAAAAAAAATAAAGTAAAAAAATAAAACTTTTAAATAAAACTTCTAGGTACCTGGCGGAGGCAAAATAAGTAACATAATTTTCATAAAAATTGTAGTAATTATTGTAAAGTAAAAAAAAAAAAAAACATTTTTATTTATTATTGTTATAATTAATTATTATTATTATTGAATAATTACAGCATATCAATGTTAATAAAAATATTTTTTGTATTTTAGTTTGTCCGTGAAATTGATAATGAGAAACGTGCGCGTCTTCTTCAGTTTGTAACAGGCACTTGTAGAGTTCCTGTAGGAGGTTTTGCCGAATTAATGGGTATGTATATTTTTGGTTTAAAAATAAATATTACGCTGTCATATTATATACTATAATTAATTGTTCTGACACATATAAAAACATGATTTTAAAAAGTGGAGTACTTTGTGATAAGTAGAGTTTTGAAAAATATCTTTTTGACATTTCGGTTGACCCAAAATTTTTATTATTGCTAAGATACTTACTAATCATTTGCCATCTTACTTTTTTTTATGTCGTATGAAGATTGAGGAAGTGTGTGTGTGTGTGTTTGATTTTCTCTTCTATCTCAATAATGGTTATAGTATCCCATGTAGAAATAATGTTAGAAATTACATTTAATGAGAGTTAAGAATAAGGAGGGATTGGGCAAACCTTATAATACTTAGGTTAGGGCATTAATCGAATTCTGTGCACGAGTTTGGATCCTTACCATCAAAAGGATATTAATATTCTAGATGTAGTTCATAGCATAGCTATTAGAAAAATGTGTGATTTTAAAAAATTCAAAATAAGTTATGAGGCGAGATTGATGGAACTGGATATAATTTTTTTTGGAAAGATGTTTGAAATGTGATATGTTAGATTTATAAAAAAAATTTTATCGTAAAAATGTTAAAGAAAATGAGTTTTTCGTACGACGCAATGATAGTTAGCTACAGATCACAATAAGGAATTACGAAAAAGTGTTTTGTATGTATTAGACCTCTTGATCAACCGAGTAGTTAATTTTTGGAATCATTTTAATTCACTTTAAACTAAATATTGTTTAGAGAGCTTTTTTAAAAAAACATTTATTTTATATTTCTTTATATTCCTTGGTATTCCTTAAATACCAAGTTGTAGTATAAATTAAAGAATCATGGTTTGGCTTATTGGAATTGGTGACTGGTTAGGTATAATAAACTTAAAATGTACTCATTCTTTAAGGCCTGGAAGTAGAACAGTATATTTTTGACTATGTAGTTCTTTCTGTTTCTGCTTTTTATGTTCTTATGACATATTTTTTCACATTTTATCACTACACGTTACATTGTTGCACAACTCTGTTTATTTGTTTTAGAATTTTATACTTAGAAGTGACTATGATTTATAAAGATATAAAGAAGATTCTTTTGTGACCTTTTTGTCATAAATTGTCAGTTACTCATCTTAAAGAAATTTTGTTTCAGACTTTTTTTTTTTTTTTTTTTCGTAGCTTCAAAATATACACAATTTGTCATTGATTTCAAGTATGACTGGCTTTTTCCATTATTACATCTTCTAAAGCTTTAACTTTGTATTCTCTTTTAGAAATTACATATATTTAAATGCTGTAGCATTGGTCAAGAGATCTAATTGTTGAAATTGAAATGTTAAATCTTCAAAGAATCCCGTGTCGTATATCCATGGTTTATGTAATGTAACTTCAAATTCCAGTTTCATAAACTATTCAAAATTTTAAATTATTATCTTTTTGCACGGATTCCTTTTAATGAAAGCTATAAGTATAATTAATTTTTACTTCTATAGCTATATATATATATATATATATATATATATATATATATATATATATATATATATATATATATATATATATATATATATATATATATATATATATATATATATATATATATATATATATATATATATATATATATATATATGCACACAAGCACATGATTAACCACATCAGTTATGGAAGAAATTGTAATAAGATTTTATGCATTACATTACATTTGATATAGATTTTATACATTTTAGAATTATTTATTTTTAAATTTTTTTTTTAGTTTTCCGTAGTTCATTGCTATGCTGTTTGATATTTTGTTGCGTTAGTGTGTTTGATAGTAGATTCAAAATTTGTGAATCTTATTATTCTTACTATGCAGATAAAGTTTTTATTTATTTTATAATTTTTTTTTTTGGGGTGGTCATTAGGAACTTATTTATAAAATAAAAATGTACAAATCTTCATAAAAAGAGCTTAATATTTTAATGTTAAGTTTTGTTCACAGTTTTTTTTTTTTTTTTTTTATTAACACAATCTTTAAGAAACATCAAATATTAATCATTAAAATTTGTTTTATTAATTTTCATAGGGAGTAATGGACCACAAAAATTTTGCATTGAAAAAGTAGGAAAAGAAACCTGGCTTCCGCGCTCCCACACTTGTTTCAATCGACTCGATTTACCTCCCTACAAATCATACGAACAACTCGCCGAAAAGTTAACTTTTGCTATTGAAGAAACGGAAGGTTTCGGACAAGAATAGGTTGTACTCGGTTTTAGTTAAACATTTTTTTTTTATTTTTTATTTTTATTTTTGACTGTTAAGAGTTGTATTTATATACCTATTGTTAGTGAATTTTCTTATACATATTCAATATTACAAAATGATTTCAGAGTTATATTTGCAGTTTTTATGCAATAATATATATATATATATATATATATATATATATATATATATATATATATATATATATATATATATATATATATATATATATATATATATATATATATATATATATATATATATATATATATATATATATATATATATATATATATATTAGTTCTTTTGTTGTTACATTTGAATGGAGAAATGACTATTGACAACTTTTTATATAGAAATTTTTTTCCCAAAATTTCTTGATGAAGAAGGGAATTATTAAATTTTTTTTCTTTCTTTCTCACTTCTACCTCCCTCCCCCCCCCTCTTGTTATTATTTAGATAACTTAACAATATATGCTGTCGATTATCGATATGTATTTCTTCGATAACCAAAGTTGACGCTCGTAGTATTATTATTTACTCTTTCGATTATCGATATAATTTCTTTGAAACATTTTCTTTTAATATGTTTTCTTATTTCAGAAATCCTGTTTTTTTTTTCTTCGTTTTTTTTTTTTCTTTCTTTCTTTAATGTTCATTGCGATATTCGCAGTGACACTAAGAAACTAGGAATTTTAGTTTATCGGGAGGGTATATCTATTGATATATATATATATATATATATATATATATATATATATATATATATATATATATATATATATATATATATATATATATATATATATATATATATATATATATATATATATATATATATATATATATATTAGATTGGGTGGTAGATAGTTACGTATGCGTAATTAACATTTCAGAATTTGCCTTCATTTTTAAAACTTATTCAGTATGAAGTTGTGTGCGTAAATATATAATATATATATATATATATATATATATATATATATATATATATATATATATATATATATATATATATATATATATATATATATATATATATATATATATATATATATATATATATATATATATATGCTGCTTAAGCATGACCCCCTTTCCACCCCACCCACCCTTACCTCTCTGCTAAATATCACTTTAATTCTTTAATTAAAATGTTTTTATTCTTTTTTTCATATACTCGTACGCAAGGGAAATTAATATCATTTATTATTATTATTTATAATATCCTGGTATTTAGTATATATATATATATATATATATATATATATATATATATATATATATATATATATATATAATACTTTTAATAGTAGGAATATTTTTTATAGAGGTTATTTTGAAATATTTGTAAATTTGTTGTGAACATGGTAGTGATAAAATTATTATTATTATTATTGAAAATGCAAAATAATGTATACATAAGGAAACGAATTATTTTAATTATTTTCTTTTTATCATTTTACTTGTTGTAAAGGGTCTTTATTTTGCCTATTATTATTATTATTATTATTATTATTATTATTATTATTATTGGTTAATTTGAGTTGTGGGACCAATTATAAATTTGACGTTTTTTTTTTTTTTTTTTTCTATTTTGTGATGTAGTTGTGCGATTATTATTATTATTTAATAATAATTTGGGTGATACAAAGCAATAGTTTTAAGTGGATACAATTCCTGTAACTAAAAAAAGAAGATGGGATGATTATTTAAAAAAATTGTATAATAGTAATTACTACTACTTTCTATTATTATTATTATTATTGATAGTGCAACTTACTTTTTTATTAATGGTAAGTGGTACGTACCGTGATTTTATTTTTAGTTGTATATTGAATAATAATAAATTAGTAGTGATATCATTGTATATATGTATGTAAAATGTATTCGATAGGAAGTTGTTTTCCCACATTGGTATATATATATATATATATATATATATATATATATATATATATATATATATATATTTTTAATTGAAATTTTGATGGCTTTTATTATTAATATATATATATATATATATATATATATATATTTATATATATATATATATATATATATATATATATATATATATATATATATATATATATATATATATATATATATATATATATATATATATATATATATATATATATATATATATATATATATATATATATATATATATTATATAATAATATTTTTTTTACAACACATCGGAAACCAAAGAACTTTCTTGTACCTCCATTGTAGTTAATCATTATTATCATCAATGACAATGTGAAATATTTTTTTTTTTTTTTTTTAAATAGTTTTTTTTTTTTTTTTTTTTTTTTTTTTAATAAAAATATTATTTTAATACTTTTTTTTTTTTTTTGGTTGTGCTCCATTGTTATTATTATTTATTATTATTTGTCAGTTTTAGAGGTGTTGGATAGTATTCTTTATGAATTTCTTCTAGCACAATTCTTGGTTTAGAAATCACAATTCCTAATTCTTATATACTGGGTTTAGATTATTATTATTATTATTATAAATAAATACTGCATTCGTACATGCTTTCCTCAATATGTTTAAACTTTGTATGGGAGTTAATGTTCTCTTAAATTTTTTTTTCTTGTATAATTTATTGAAAATATTCTTTACAGGTAATGTAAATAAACTTGATTCAGAGTCGTATTTCGTATATTTATTCCTTTATATAGAGAGTTTAATAGTATTTGGACTTCGTTCGCAAGATGGAAGATGGTCGTTGCAGAAGTGGGAGCAACGAGCTTAGATATGCTTTAATGCTTCGTACAGAAATGCGAGCAATGAAAATAGAGGCTTATGTGAAAGGTAAATCGCCATTTCTCTCGTTCGGAATAAATGACTATTTTGACTCCTTCATTTCCTTGATAAAACTAGAACATGAAGGTGCGAAAAATTTATAATAAGTTTCTAAACGATGTAACGGGAATAATTTGGAGGACTTTTTAGCAGCAGCAGCAGGTTCTGAAGAGTGGGCCATTCGATTTAAAAATAAACACATTAAAAAGAATCTCAAAACCTTTTTTTTTAAAGTAAATGCACTATTCGGATAAACTTGTGCTACCTTGCTTGATCATGCCTAAACCTTTGGAACGCTGTAATTCTACAACAAATTGTCCTTATATATAATATATATATATATTATATATATATATATATATATATATATATATATATATATATATATATATATATATATATATATATATATATATATATATATATATATATATATATATATATATATATATATATATATATATATATATATATATATATATATATATATATATATATATATACGTCGTTTGAAGGTTTGTAACAAAAAAAAAAAAAAAAATCTGTATTCAAGACTTCATCAGTTGAGTACACGGAAGATTCATCATAGCGTTTAAGTCTGGGTTTAGAGTTGGACAGAGACAGATTTAGACTATGTTGAAAGGCATGTCACAGTCCTTCTCAGAAATGGTGATATGCGACTATAGATATCAGAAGAGCAGTGTCCGTCCGTAATACCGATAGTATAAAGAATGACGGAAATATACGACTGGTAGAAAGAACGCAGAGAGTTAGTGAGAGCGAAAGAGTCGAGACGAAAAGCCCTAGACCCATTTCCAAGAGAGCAGCGTGAGTGGAACCCCCACCCCTCCCAAAATGTGAAACGTTCTCCATACAGTTACAAATAAAGCTCCTATGAAGAGTAAGAAACTGGGGTGGTGGTAAGAAATTTTGAATGATCTCAGAACACTCATTTTATAAGCTTATTTTGAAAGAGAAGTAACGTGATCTTTCCAAGAAAGATCACGAGAATATTAAGGAAAGATGAATGTTTGGGTTCTATGTTTTCAAGGAAGATATAGCTGTGTGGGAGATTGTGACAAGTAGAGAGATGGAGTTAACAGTTCTTGAGGCATTAAAAACGACCGTGTTTTCTCTGCCTCAATTTGAAATATGAAAAAGATTAGAGGTCAGCTGCTCCAAGGACACTCTTCTTGTGTCAACAAACTTTAAAGGAGAAATGAAGGGTGGAGTCATTGGCACAGGAGTGGATACGTGACGAAGAGAGAGGTCATTAATGAAAAGTAGGGATAGGACGGATCTCTGAGGAACACCACTATTTATAGATTTAAATGAAGAACGGTGGCTTATAGAGCAACCAGAAAGGAAATCAGAGAGAAGGGTAGATTCCGAAATGAAAGCTTTGTGCCAGACTCCATCGAAAGCTTTCGATATATCCAGCACCACTGCGAAAGATTCACCGAAACACCGAAGAGGGGAGGACCATGAGTCTGAGAAGGGAGAGATGATCACCAGTAGAGGGTTTTTTACGAAAGCCATACTGGCGATCAGAAATAAAGATTAGAAGAAATGAGAGGTTTTCAAATCTTCCAATTAATGGATTCGAAAACTTTAGAAAGAACGGAGGTTAAAGAAACAGGACAATAGTTAGAGGGGTTCCCTTTCTTCAGCACAGGCCGACCAGCAAAAAGGGGAAGTAGAAAGACAGAGACAAAATAGTTTAACAAGACAGGTTGCAAGCTTTGAAGAATCGTAGGAGAATACCATCAGGATCATCCGCCATTTTAGTGTTGAGCTCATAGAGAGCAGAAAAATAATATATATATATATATTATATATATATATATATATATATATATATATATATATATATATATATATATATATATATATATATATATATATATATATATATATATATTATATATATATATATATATATATATATATATATATATATATATATATATATATATATATATATATATATATATATATATATATATATATATATATATATATATATATATATATATATATATATATATATATATATATATATATATATATATATATATATATATATATATATATATATATATATATATATATATATATATATATATATATATATATATATATATATATATATATATATATATATATATATATATATATTATATATATATATTATATATTCTAACGACAAAACGCATTATGATTCACTATTTTAAAATTTTACACCGATTCTGATTAGTAAGCAATTCTTTGAAAGGTAGAGCCGGAAAGGAGCTGGAGCCGAGATTTACGGAGAGCTCCGCCCCGGTGCTGAAGTTTGCGGAATAACTTAAAATTTAGCTCTCGAGCCTTGGTGGAGCCGGAGCTAAGGTCTTCGGAGCGCTCTGGACTCGAACCAACCCAACCCAACATATATATATATATATATATATATATATATATATATATATATATATATATATATATATATATATATATATATATATATATATATATATATATATATATATATATATATATATATATATATATATATATATATATATATATATATATATATATATATATATATATATATATATATATATATATATATATCAGAGGGTTAAAGGAAAATAATAAGACAATATGAAATAAAATTTACATTTAATTTTTTAGCATTAGCCCATCATGCATTGAAGGAAAGATTGCCGAAACCGTTTTCTATTACCGCCGCAACACAGTTCACAACCTTTCCTCCAACGCGTGACTTAAACATTTACATTTCAAGGAACGAACACTAAACTCCCGTTTTTTTTTTTTTATACTTTTCAATTCGATAATAATAATAAATAATAATTATAATTATTAATAATAATTTATAATAATAATAGGCTATAAAGCAAATTCACTGTACAAAATGAGCAGATTTATACAATAGAGGATGGGTTTTTTTTTTTTTTCTTTCTTAAAATTACATACAATGATTCAAAAGATGCATTTTTTTTAAACATTTTTTTATTTATTTATTTATTATTATTATTCTCTTTTTAAAACTATCAACTACAAACTTATATATTAATAATAATAATAATTATCAGTGAAAAAAGTTGTATTATATTTCATTCATTTTTCTTTTAAATATATATATTGATATACAGTGAGGGATTTTTCATGATTATAGCATTTTTATCTTCTTGTTTTTTT
>SEYY01001053.1:235000-240005 GCA_009176605.1 Armadillidium nasatum
AGACTCTTGCATACGGTTCTGAAAATAATAATAATAATAATAATAATAATAATAATAATAATAATAATAATAATAATAATAATAATAATAATAATAATAATAATAATAATAATAATAATAATAATAATAATAATAATAATAATAATAATAATAATAATAATATAATAATAATATAATAATAAATATATATATATATATATATATATATATATATATATATATATATATATATATATATATTATATATATATATATATATATATATATATATATATATATAAGATAGTTAAAACACTTGGAATTTATATTTTAAGTATCAATCTCGGAAAAAAAAAGTACCTACAATTTGCACTTCAATTATGCATTATTATTATTATTATTATTATTATTATTATTATTATTATTATTATTATTATTACAACCTCCCAATGAATATAAATTAAAAAAATGTTAAGCACTAACTGTTGTTTCATCTTCGTGAAGGACTTGATCGTATTCAGACATGGCGACACAGAAAATGATTGCCGTTACGTCCTCGAAACAATGAATCCATTTCTTCCTCTCGGACCTCTGACCACCGACGTCGAACAATCTAAAAGATAAAAAAAAGATTATATAATAAAGAATTTTCGAAATGTGACTCAAAAATCTCTAACGGTTATAAAAAAAAAGTAACTATTTTAACAACTTGCTATATGCAAGTTCAACAAACAAAAATTAGTTAGCCTATCTTATAAGGTAATAGTTATAGTTTCCAACAAATGTAACCCCTACAGTAAAGTCAACTTTCAATGACCTGTGACACCTGGTTCTTTGGAAAGTGGCGTCATTTGAAAAAGTTGCATCATGTGTCTTATACACTATGAAACATCATGGCTCTCAAAAAACGAAAAAAAAAACACTTGAAGAAATCATTAAATTCTAAGGATTCAAAGTACAATATACTGTAATATGAAGTGTTTGGAACAGAATATTTTGGAAGATGTCTTCCAAAAAGTTGTTCACAAAGTAGCAAAATTGAAATTAAGTGAGCATCAATAAAATTAGAACAATCTATTAGAAAAATATGATCTGGTCTAAAGAGTCTCATTCTGTTTGTATTGTAATAAATTTGTGATGAAGATTACATAGTAGTACAGAGTGTGACTCAAACTGGTAACGAATCTATAATGTTTTGAAGCCCTTTGTTTATAAGAAATTGGGACTTATAAATAGCTACGAAGCACTTAAAAAAGTGACTACATTCAGCTTGTAAACAACAGGTACTGTTTTTTATGTAGAATCTCAAATATAAACATAATACGGACACCTCCTAATGACAAGTGAGTCCTGACAAACATGACAGGCATTCAAAAGCTCTTGCACATAAAACTGACCAACGGTCTTCAGACCTGAATCCTATAAAATAATCTGTGTATATTAAATGGAACAAAAGTTTGAAGGAGATATTCAAAACATCCGCTGGCTGGCCACGCCTATTGCGGATGCCGACTTTGATTCCAGAAGCAGCAAGCATACCGCTGATGTACATATTACGCATAAGTAGGTGGAGCTAAGCGCAAGTAGGAGCAGCTCAAACTCCCCGCCCCGACCAGGCCTCGAACCCTGAACTTCTCGCTTGCTAGGAGAGTGATCGATCGACTAAGCTACGGAGCCGCTTATAATAAAAAAGAAAACCTTTTATTATTATTATTATTATTATTATTATTATTATTAACAATTTTATGCTAAAAATAAAATTCAAAAAACTGCATGAAAGAACTCCTCGATTTTTCTCTCTCTCTTCTCTTATCCTCCTTTCATTTTTTTTTTTTAAGAATCGCGCGGCTCCATTTGGGTCTTTTGGGCGCCAATATATTTCACCCTCTTTAATACGAGATTTCCGCAGAAAAGAGGCTAAGAAAATGTTTATCTTTCCGTATACATCGTGATAAATGATACGATAGGAAAAATAATAAGCTCACATTTTCTTATTTTAACATACACAAACATACACATATTATATATATATATATATATATATATATATATATATATATATATATATATATATATATATATATATATATATATATATATATATATATAATATATATATATATATATATATATATATATATATATATATATAAAATCAGAATTAGGCCGCGGGGAAACTGTTTTAAGTAGGACTGGCGGAACGGTATAGACAACAATGGCGGTTAGTTAATATTTTCATAGACAACGTATCATAGTAAGAAGAGGCAATTTTATTTTACCTGAAGGTAATTAAGTTCAGCTAATTGCAATTAAGATGTGACAGGTCTGAAAAAAAAATGCTATAAATGCCCGAATATTTGGAAGACTAGGTCAAGGGAATAGACATATAAAAAAAAATAAATAAATAAATAAAATAAAAAAAATAAATACACATTTTCATGTGAACAGAATGAGGACTGGAAATGAAGACAAAAGAGAGGGTAAAATATAGAGGGGATACTAGAGGGGAGAATCGAGAAGGATGAAAGGTTAAAAGTGAAAGATGGTTTACAAATTTGGGAATGAATAAATACTGGGCTCTTGTGAAATGAAAAATAACTAAGACCGATCATACATTCTAAAACATTTTATTTTATCGATCATTATAAAGGTATTATTAACGTATAAAAAAAACCACAAGTACCATTTTACATTAATAGTACTTTAAGTAGATATCATACATGCATACATATTTGAGGGTTAAAATAGAAATAGTGCGAATTAAAAATTTAATGTAAAGTTTGGTAAGTGTTATTTTTGTGTGTTAAAAAAACGCATTGGTAATGATCGAAAAAAATATAGGAGTAAACATTTTAAAAGTATATACAGAATTAAGTACGTCTGTGGAATCAAAATCAAATTTCGGAATCACTAAATCTGCAAATGCTGCTGGATATTAATTGAATAAGAAAGTCTCATAATAAGTAATAGGAATGGGAATCGAAAATTCCCAAAACAGTTGGAATCGGAGAATCAAATCTGTCGGGAATCTAAACCAGAGTATCATCTTGAAACCAGTTTCATAACACTAATTTTAAGGATGGGAAAATAATTTAACTACTCGTAAAGAAAAGAATTGGAGTAATTTATGTATGTAGAGGGAGGAAAATATATATGATTGGAGTAATGTAATTAGAGGTGAGGAATTACATATGATTGGGAATATTATTAGAGGGGAAAAATATATATGATTGGGGTAATTTATCTAGAGAGAGAAGAAAATACGATAGGTACAATTTAAAAGGAAAAAATATAATATGTTTGGGGTAATTTAACTAGTTTGGGAGAATATACTTATGATTGGGTAATTTAACGAGGAGGGAAAAATTACATATGATAGGGGAAATTTAACCTAGAGGAAAGAAAATACTTATGACAGGTACAATTTAAATGAAAGGAAAAAATACAAATGATTGGGGTAATTTGACTAGAACGTGAGAATATACCCATGATTGGGAGTAATTCCAATTACGGGGTAGAAAATACATTTGATTTGGGGTAATTTAACTATATGGGAGAAAATAGAAAGGATTGAGAGTATTTCTAACATAACTATTCATTATGAATATAAGAAAATATAAAGGGTTAGTCAAAGATGAAAAGTAGAAAAAGAACATAAGAGATGAAAGACAAAATAAATTTATGAGTTAACAGAACAAGGAATTGATTGCAAGTGTTAAATATTAGAAGAATACATTAGTCTAAGAGTGAACTTAGTGAGTGAGTGAGTGAGTGAGTGAGTGTGTGTGTGTGTGTGTATATAATATATATATATATATATATATATATATTATATATATATATATATTATATATATATATATATATATATATTATATATATATATATAATATTATATATATACTCCGCAATATATGGTGCATGGTGGCAGGGTGTGTCGATTCCTGCAACCGTATGAGGGAAGAAAGAAAAAACTGGTTAAAAAGGGTTCCTAGTCTAGAATATGGTATTTCCAGTCCCGAATTTTAAGCCGTGTCCCGATTTTTTTAGAGACGGACATTTGTCCCGAATTTTAGATTTGGCAAAAATTATTTATTCAGCCAGACAGCAGAAGAAGGCAGTGACACACCGCCATACAGCCAGGGGGCGCGGCGCATGGGAGCAGAAGGCAAAAATGTTTTTTTTTTTTTTTTTTTTTTTGTAGAATGTCATTAACTAATAAACCGTATGTCTTGTTTTCGAAAATCCTCCTTTATACATCCCTTAGAACCCTTACGGGCAGTGTATTTGGAGGGGGGTGGGGGGCAATGTTCAGAATGTCCTGAATTTTGGTCAGAAAAATATGGTCACCTTACTCAAGAACCATTACGTCATATAGAAAAAAAGTGTTGCTTCACCACATATTTTAAAAAATAATTACTAAATTTCTTTTAATTTACTTTTAAAAAATACAAAAATACTATATCGAAAAAAATCATTTTTTTTTTTCGTTTTTTAGCATCGTTCAATATTATTCAATACGAGTAATTCTCTAAACAAACTTTGTAACTTTAGGAAGATGATCTTTAAGCCTTAGATCCAATAGCGTTCTCTTCTGTCTTTCATATAATGTATCTTTTCTTCTTCCCATCTGCTTAAACACATCCGACACTCGATTATATATATATATATATATATATATATATATATATATATATATATATATATATATATATATATATATATATATATATATATATATATATATATATTGTTTTCTGTATGGTTTTCCTTTTGTACTTGTGGCTCACAAAGATCCTACCACCTACTCCCTTCCCCTCATCCGCATTGCGAGGTCCGCGGGGGCGTTATTACCGCCACTGACTGCCAATAAAAAAAAGTTTCAAAGTTCTGGGAAAATGGGGTGGTTGGGGTTGGGTAGAATTTTTTTTTTCCTTAAATGGGGTGGGGCAATATTTGTTTCCTTTCTTTCCTTTAACTTTGGAATACAGAATTACTTGGCATAAATTTCTCAAAACTGACCCCCC
>SEYY01001053.1:240105-245105 GCA_009176605.1 Armadillidium nasatum
GAGAGGAGAGAGAGAGAAGATAGAGAGAGAGAGACGAGAGAGAGAGAGAGAGAGAGAGAGAGAGAGAGAGAGAGAGAGAGAGAGAGAGAGAGAGAGAGAGAGAGAGAGAGAGAGAGAGAGAGAGAGAGAGAGAGAGAGAGAGAGAGAGAGAGAGAGAGAGAGAGAGAGAGAGAGAGAGAGAGAGAGAGAGAGAGAGAGAGAGAGAGAGAGAGAGAGAGAGAGAGAGAGAGAGAGAGAGAGAGAGAGAAATTGAGAGAGAGAGAGAGAGAGAGAGATGAGAGATGAGAGAGAGAGAGAGAGAGAGAGAGAGAGAGAGAGAGAGAGAGAGAGAGAGAGAGAGAGAGAGAGAGAAGAGAGAGAGAGAGAGAGAGAGAGAGAGAGAGAGAGAGAGAGAGAGAGAGAGAGAGAGAGAGAGAGAGAGAGAGAGAGAGATGAGAGAGAGAGAATAGAGAGAGAGAGAGAGAGAGAGAGAGAGAGAGAGAGAGAGAGAGAGAGAGAGAGAGAGAGAGAGGGGAGGGGGGCAGGAAAAAGGAACTCCCAATAAATCTCTACCAAACCCAAGGAAGATTTAAATCTTTACTTAATGTATTATTATATTCATGTGGGAGTGGAGAGGGATGCGGGTTCTCTCGGCTCTCTCTCTATAGCCTTCTTCCAGCATTTAAATAGCAAAGAATTTCTCTCTCAACCTCCCCCATTCCTATATCTACTTTTTCCTTCCTTAATAATAATAATAATAATAATAATAATAATAATAATAATACTTTAAAAAAAAAAAAAAAAAAAAAAAAAAAAAAAAAAATTAAAAAAAAAAAAAAAAAAAAAAAAAAAAAAAAAAAAAAAAAAAAAAAAAAAAAAAAAAAAATACTTTTAAATTTAAAAAAAAAAAAAAGAAAATTAAAAAGAAAAGCCTCAAATTTATGTAAAATGACTAAGTCCGTGAAGGCCAAAAATATACTCTTAACAAAAATAAATTATGCGTCTTATATCTGTCCTCCGTTTTTTTTTTTTTTTTTTTAAATAATCGAGAACTTGGCGACATTATTCCATATTTTTATAGACTCTAATAAAAATAAAACAACGATTCAAGGAAAAAAAAATAAAAAAAAAAAATAAAATAATGATAATCATTAAAAACTAAATATAAAAAAAAATTTAAAAAGAAATAAAAAGTACGAATGTATTTCAAAAATAGAATTTTGGGGGGAAAATAAGTTTGGCCTTGGAAGATTTTCATCCCCTCTCCCCCCTCTTTCCAATTTGTATTTAATCTTATTTTTGGAACCTTGCCAAATATTGGATTTTGGAATATTCTCCCATATATATACATAAAAGCTAAGAGTATTTTCTTATAAAGAGTTGCTCCTGAAAAAGATGCTTCGGGAAAACTAAATCAGGGGAAATTTTTTTTATTGAAAAAGTTAGCGTTAGTTAAAAAAAAAGAATAAATGTTAAATACGTAGCTATAAAGAAGTTAAAATAAAAACGCAAAGCATTCTTACAATAAAAAAATAAATAAATAAAATTTTTATTAAAAAAATTTAAATTAAGAAACTATCATAATTTAATTTTAAAACCACTCGCACGGACGCGACGGACGCATATATATATATATATATATATATATATATATATATATATATATATATATATATATATATATATATATATATATATATATATATATATATATATATATATATATATATATATATATATATATATATATATATATATATATATATATATATATATATATATAAAGTGATGGAACGATATTTTTTCTCAATTGTCATTGTCAATTTTCTGCCGATTAATTTACATATATTGGCTTATAAATATCTTTGCTCCACCCTCTTCTATTGAGAGTGAAAGGCAGTTTAGTAGCGGGGGGCCAAATATACTCCCAAGACGAAATCGAATTACCCCCGCAACTGAAACTGTGGAGAAAAAGTTTCTGCATCACAATTTAAAATGCTCCAAATTTAAAGTATCAAAATTTTGCATCTCTCTCTCCATGTTCTCACATATAAACATTTTCTAAAATTAATATTCTGAAGATATAATTATACAATATATTAAAAATTACATGTATTTACAATTTACACATTTGAATAAAGAAAAGAGACAATTTAATTATTCCTTATTATAAAATTATAAAATTTATTAAAATAAAAATTTTTAAATATACTTCTTCAATTTCTTCATCATTGTCAAAAAATTGTTAAATTTCCCATATATATATATATATATATATATATATATATATATATATATATATATATATATATATATATATATATATATATATATATATATATATATATATATATATATATATATATATATATATATATATATATATATATATTTTTTTTTTTTTTTTCTTAATTTATTTTAATTAAGATATTATTAAATCTACGGAATTAGTATCCATATTTTTATAGGCAAATAATAATATTCTATATTTTTATCATGAATTACTACTACTGATATATATATATATAATATATATAAAGCAATCGTATATATATATATATATATATATAATATATATATATATATATATATATATATATATATATATATATATATATATATATATATATATATATATATATATATATATATATATATAATATATTATATAATATATATATATATATATATATATATAATGTGTGCGCTCCCTCTAAGCTAATCAAACAACGCCAAAAAGATATGAACTATTTGCCTATTGACTTTTTTTCTTATATGTATTTACCATTCCAAACTTTTTTTTTTTTTACATATTAAAATTACAGAACCCTCGTAAAAACACAAATGTTGAAAGTTTAAAATTGAACGACCGATAAAAATAATACAATCTCTTACGTAACAAAAAATAAAAAAAATAAAAATATAAATTAGGCCATATAAATAAATATTACAATTATTATTATTATTATTATTATTTTTGTTATTATTATTATTCTTAAATTCCATTGAAAATTAGATTCTTAAATGCATATGGGAATTTATCATCAAACTGATAAAGTGACTCTGTAACAAAAGTTGGGCAAAGACTAATTTGCTCCCTTGATATTTTCAACTTTAAAATTTTAAGAAATTGCATATATATATATATATATATATATATATATATATATATATATATATATATATATATATATATATATATATATATATATATATATATATATATATATATATATATATATATATATAGCTGTAATGGGTTTGTTCTTTAGGAACCGTATTTTAATAATGAACAGTAAAGACAACAATGTGGAAAAAGATAGCATGTCTATTATGAATTTTATATTCTATTAAAGAAAGCAGTAAGTAATAAAAAATTAATTCAGATAAACATTTCGAGCCTTACTCTACTCATTCTCAATATCATCTGTAAATAATAAATATTAAATTATAAAAAATGAAATGAAACAGAATAAATTTACAAATTCACAAAGCACTTAAAAAGTATTGTATTTAAATTAAGAATCAAAACTATAGATTAGGTACACAATGATTGTAAAATACATGAACATAAAAAGATACAATTATGATATAAGTGAAAGTAGTTCCAGTCAAGTAGTCTACACCTATTATTTACATGGTTGGTCAAATTTATGATTTCAATGTGGGTGATATATAATCACATACATCACGGGTTAAATAAAAAGTTAAAACTCTCTACTCCAATCATTCTTCCCACACATTAAGACACACCTTATTGGAATTAATTCTTTCTCTATTAATTCCTTTTTTTAAATACAAAACAACGCTGCCAACTGCGCTTTTACCTTCTGTAGTTTATTTGTTTTCATGTGCGGGATGTATCTCCCGCTATGTTGGCCAAACAGGCCTCCAACTCGAGCTCAGAATACACAGGCACCTCGGCACTCCTTTCCCTAGAAAATTCTTCCATCCGAGATCACTCATACTCGCCAAAACCATCCTTTTCAATTTTCAGATTTTTGTATATTAACATCCTCCTCAAATACTTTAGATCGAAAAATCTTAAGAGTCCCCATATATTAAACAGCTCCAACCAACACTTAATCTATCTGCTTCTTCTACCCCTCTCCTGATTGCCTAACTATCAATATTTAACCCGCGATATATGTGATTATACATCATCCACATTTAAATTATAAATTTGACCAACCATGTAAATAACATGTACAGACTATTTGACTGAAATTACTTTCACTCATTTCATCATTGTATCTTTTAATGTTCATGTATTTTACATAGTGTACCTAATCTATTATTTTGATTCTTAATATAAATTCAATACTTTCTAAGTGCTTTATGAATTTGTAAATTTATTCTTTATTTTTATTTAAATTGTTTTATAATTTAATATTTTTTATCTACAGATGATATTGAGAATGAGTAGAGTAAGACTCGAAACGTTTATCTTAATTATTACTTAATACTATCTTTAATAGAATATAAAATTTATAATAGACATGCTATCTTTTTCCACAGTGTTGTCTCACTATATATATATATATATATATATATATATATATATATATATATATATATATATATATATATATATATATATATATATATATATATATATATATATATATATATATATATATATATTTTACACTTTTGAATCAATTCAATCTTAAATTTCTTCACTTTTAAGATAAATCGCACGTGACGCTCACACCATCACTACTCTGAATGACATTAACTAATATACCCTTCTCAAGCAATAACATCCAAAGTCTGATAATTAAACCTAGTCTTATTGAGAAGGAGAATGACACAAAAATACTCACTTGAAATTAAGGTTTTTAAATGAAAAGTGAACCTCCACGATGCCGGTAGTCTTCACGCGAGTCCTTAAAATATCTTGTTCGGTGGGTTGGTACTCCTTACCTCCCAAACGGTCCAAATCATCCAAGAAACTATAAGACAAAATTATTCATTATTATTATTATAAGAAAATTTTTATTATTATATGAACATGAATA
>SEYY01001053.1:250105-292605 GCA_009176605.1 Armadillidium nasatum
GCTACATTTGACCGAGTTCCAGAGTCCCATATATATATATATATATATATATATATATATATATATATATATATATATATATATATATATATATATATATATATATATATATATATATATATATATATATATATATATATATATATATATATATATTATATATAGATACCGATATATCCATATATATATATATATAATATATATATATATATATATATATATATATATATATATATATATATATATATATATATATATATATATATATATATATATATATATATATATATATATATATATATATATATATATATATATACCTAAAAAAATTGTAACAATATTGCAGCTTTTATCATTTTAATGATCAAACATTCGCACAATGAAAAAATCACTCAAACACGTGTGTGTGTGTGAACGTTGGTCCGTGTATCTGTATGAGTTGAGAGAGAGCAACTACATACATCAATGCAGTTCATATTTGTGCGTAATAAAATATGTATACAGTATGTTGTTAATCAATCGTGAATATCGTTCACACATCCATCCCAACAATCAAGGTCATATATATATATATATATATATATATATATATATATATATATATATATATATATATATATATATATATATATATATATATATATATATATATATATATATATATATATATATATATATATATATATGGGGAGAACGTAGCGCCGTTCGAAGAAATGAAAGTATCCACCATTGGGCATGATGCGCGGGGTGATAGGGTGGGCTAGACCATTACGTTTCACTTCGATGCCCTTTGGATTGTTTCATTTCACGTTTCACCTTCTCAGAGGCTATCTAGTATTACCCTAGTTCCCATTACTATCCCTCCCCCTTCACATGTTTCCACAAATATACAAGCGCTTACTTGTACATTACCTTTAAATGAAAACAAAAAATAAAATGGCGAACAAAAAGCTGCCTCAGATGTGTTTGGAGGGGCGGCATCCAAAGAATGCCCCTCATCCACCCCTCAAAACTTGAAAGCTGGCGGCCTCTGATGTTGGGGATGGTGCCGCCAAGAACTCGCTTCCGGCTTGCCCCGGTGCACGGTCTTTTATTTTATCATTAATTTCTGCAATTTTTAAAAATTTTCCCTTTGGCGACCACCACCACTCCCTGTCAATTCCCTGTCCAATTCTCTGAGCCCAGACTTAACAGCTAAGCTCAATCTTTCATGTACTCTACTAGTAAAGTATGGAACACACTCTTTATCTATTTTCCCAACTTCCTATGACTTTAAATGCAAACTTAAATATGTCGGCCTGACCAGATTTCATACATTTTCCCTAACTCTGGTAGTATATATATATATATATATATATATATATATATATATATATATATATATATATATATATATATATATATATATATATATATATATATATATATATATATATATATATATATATATAATTATATTTAATTAATTTTTATTATTATTTTTATATTATTATTAGAACTATTGTTATTACTATTATTATTATTATTATTATTATTATTATTATTATTATTATTTATAGTTAAATTGTGTAAAAGTTCAGATCCCGTGGCCAGACTGATAATTACAATTATGAGAACAGAGTACAAACCACTGAAAAAATCCGGATTTATTTACACTTTTTGTATTTCAAAAACTTTTATGTAAAATTTTATTAAAAATTAATTGCAAATTCAAATATGAATACCTACTTTTGGAATAACCTACTGTTAATGTCTACTTTTGTGATACCAACCTACTGATAATGCCTACTTTTGTGATAGTAATTTTCTGTTAATATCAACTTTATTGATAATAAATAATCTATTTATGTCTACTATTGTGATAACGACCTACTTGTTAACCGCTTCGGTTAAAACAGCGACCTACTGTTAACAGGTGATATAAGCTACTGTTAATACCTATCTTTGTGATAACACTTTTAACGCCAATTTTTGTGATATCAACCTACGGTTAATGCCTACTTTTGTGATACAGACCTACTGTTAATACTGACTTTTGAATTTATAACCTACTGGCTACTGTTAATACCAAGTTTTCAATTTATAACCTACTGTTAATACCGACTTTTTGAATTTATGACCTCCTATTAATACCTACTTTTGTGATACCGACCTACTCTTAATATCTACTTTTGTGATACTGAATCAACTGTTAAAATTAGCTTTTGTGATTAATTTATTGTTAATATTAATTTTTGTGATAACGGCCTACTCTTAAAGGCAACTTTTGTGGTGATAACCTACCGTTCGTACATAACTTGTGATAACGACCTACTATTCTCCTTACCATACTCGAAATATTGAAAATATTCCGATTTACCGAAGGGAGAATATTGAGACAAAAACAGACGTTTAATATTTTGCCTTGGACGTGTCTTCACCTAACTGAACAGCAAAAAAAAAAAAAAAAAAAAAAAATCACAAACCACAAACTAGAAAAATCCACTATGTTCCTTACATACAGGTTATATAAAGGTCAATTTAGACTATTGATCCGTGGGTTGTAAGAGCTCTTTTTTTTTTTCTTTTTAACTTTCAATTAACCTTTAAGAAGAAGCTAGAAAAAATTCCTTTAAAAATAAATAAATACATAATAGGAAACAACTTTTCGACAATTTCACCTATCAAACATAGGAGTCTCACAGGATTATTAATATTAAAGTTTCTAACTTTTAATATATTTAATATATTCTAATATATTTCAATATTCTATTTACGAACATATTTCCTAAATGTCATGACCCTGTACACTAACAATAGCAAGATCTGACCCTCACATGAAGAAATCGATACCAAAGAACGAAACTTAAATACTTAACGTGGGTAGAAGCCACACGCACACACACACACAAAAAAAAAAAAAAAAAAAAAAACTTTCCCTGAATCTACAAATACTGTAATAGCAAATCAGTTTAATTACATGATAAAAACTCTGAATCTCATGTTTAAGATACATAAAAATACCCTTCCAGAAAATAGTTTACATTAATTACATACTATTAAAAATCCCCAAATTGCCGTCTTAAAATAGGTTTTAAGAAATATCTATTTTAGCCTCACTCATAAACATATTTCAAAGCATTTATTTCGGTATGAGTAAATTCTAATTCTTACAGTCCAACAATAAAAATGTTAACCGCAATTAATATTAATAGAGTGAGTGAGTGTGAGAAAGAAAAAGAGAGAAGAGAGAGAGAGAGAGAGAGAGAGAGAGAGAGAGAGAGAGGAGAGAGAGAGAGAGAGAGAGAGAGAGAGAGAGAGAGAGAGAGAGAGAGAGAGAGAGAGAGAGAGAGAGAGAGAGAGGAGAGAGAGAGAGAGAGAGAGTGAGAGAGAGTGAGAGAGAGAGAGTGAGTGAGTGAGTGAGTGAGTGAGTGAGAGAGAGAGAGAGAGAGAGAGAGAGAGAGAGAGAGAGAGAGAGAGAGAGAGAGAGAGAGAGAGAGAGAGAGAGAGAGAGAGAGAGCAATAAACGGATAACATCCATACAATGGACAAAACTGTGTGGATAATAAGCAGATTATTTAACATACTAGTATAATGATCGAAAACAAGAAAATTGTATGCACAATAAAATAACATTCATATAATGAATAAAACTGTATGCACATTATGCAAGTAACATTCATATAATAAACATATTTCTTCTTTTTAAAATCTTGCTCTAATAAAGTGATATTTATAATAACGTCGACCAGCCATATTTTTTAAATTACTTTCAATTAAGCAATACTAATAAAAACCAACGTGATTTTGATCACACACACACACTTCAGGTAAAGGAGACGAAAAAAAAATATGTTCGCACTACGACATGTCAGCATTCGTATTTATTATTATTCTTATTTTATTTTATTTTTTTTTGGTAAAATACGTCGATCTTTATTCTCTTCTAACATTACTCTCTTTTATACAAAAAAGTTTGTAATATTATACCCTAAGGTTGGTTAGGCAATGCATCTTATGGTTGTGCATCACCATCGCACTGCACAGGACCCTGAAGTTGTGTACTGAACCGCTACGGCAACCCTAGTATATCAATAGTTTCACAGTATAAATATAATGAGTAATGAAATTTAATGTTATATCTCTCTGGCTAACGGTATACTACATTGTTCCATTTTAAAATTGTTCATTGTTCTTGTACCTGTGTTCTATGTTGTTCTTGTACGCCGAACAAGAGCAATGAAGGTTTGAAAATCTTATAATTTATTACCTTTTTCTTGAACTTTGTTTATATTATTTGAAATTTATTGCCTTGCAAAAGGAAGGTTATTGAAAATACCACATAAAAAATTCCCACATCATATAATTATGCTGCAATCAAACCTACATTGTGTGTTTGTAAATTTTTATTTATTATCATTACCAATTTATTATATATTATTGTTATGATTACCATTATTCTGTGCATTCTCTTATCAAATATAGTTTAAGCATCATATTGTCTTTTAAGAACAAACCCCCCCTTTCGCGCCTGCCACCCCCCGGCAGAGCAGTTAAAAAAAAGTATGTATGCCCCTAATATGAGTAAAGTCTAAATTTAAATATTTTGAAGTAAATTTTTAAAATTTAAAATTTGTGGCTTTAAAACATTTTTACATTTCTTACCTTTCAATTATTTATTATTTAAGAAACACTTTTCAATGAATAAATAAATTGTGAAAAAGGAAAGAAAATGTATGGAAAAAATTAACTTTTTGAACAATTATTATTATTATTATATATAATTCTGAATCACATTATTCATTATTATTATTTAATTCTGAATTATTATTAATTATTATATAAATCCGAATTATTATTATTATTAATTATTATTAATTATTATTATTATTATTATTATTATCATTAAATTATTATTATTATTATTATTATTATTATTATTATTATTGAGACTCGAGTAAAATCAATCATAGAAGTCAATACTGGCCTCAATAGAAGAAATGATGGTTTGATTGATTATTATTTTTTATTTTTTTATTTTTTATTTTTTTTACATTCAAACAAGTTCTCAATTTCTGAAAGACTCCAATAACTGATTTTCATATTCCAAAGTTTTCAATATTAATAATTTCGTATTTTATTTCATATTTACAGAGATTTGAAATCGCCTCTTATAACCAACTATTTGACCTAAATTAAACTTTTACTCCTTAAAAAAAAAATAGAAAACCCGATTTAAAAATACAAAATAGATTTAAGTGCGTGCATGTGTTTGTAGGAGCGTGTGTGCATGTATATAAAGTATTCATGAGGGACCTCTTTAACTTGCAACAACCTTTCTTCACTCCATCAAATTACTATGAGTGCATCCACGGTAAAGATTCTGTACAAATCTTCAAGATTCTTCAAGCGAAGAGTCCTACAAATCAAGATCTTTAAATCCGGCTTAAGCAATCTTTAAGTTCGCTTCAGACTAAAATTTCTATTTTTAATTATCGCTGCAGCGAATCTGGTATGGTCACGCGATGTAAACATTAACACAATAATATACTATCTTGTTAATTAAATTATTTGTTTACTAATTATTTTACGTTATTACTTTAACAATTTCTGATCATTAATACGTAAAGCAAATTAATTATTATTATTTTTTTAATTATTCGTACTTCCAAAAAATTTTAATGATGGTTGCCGCCAAATTTTTTTAAATATCTTGTTTTGCCATTTACGTTTTATCTTATTTTTTTCCGTATGGTTTCCTGATACTGATTACATGTTGCTTATGACATATATTTACATATGTCACCTGATATTTGCTTACATTCGGGCGTTCCACGAATATAAAAGAACAAAGAAACTTGCTCGATTTCCTGAAAATCTTGCTTCAGATAAATATTCATCTAGATTTTCATGGAATCAAAATTCCTTGTGAAGGTATTTACATTATGTGACCTATTCTTGGTCTAATTCTAAATATTTTTTTTTTCTCAGATAAATTTGGACTATAACTAACACTTGGGTTCGTTCCAAGGTTAATTAATTTAAAATATTCATGCGATCACTAAACACAATAAACCCGTTTTCAAAGAATTATAATTTTATTATATACGCTACGTCATCCGGTAAAGTAATGAATTATGATAAATAATGCAAAGGTTCACAAAATAAATTTTTACAGAAGTCTTCGAAAATAATTTAAAATTCTCTTTGTATCTAGAACCGACTTTTGAGGTAATAGTTTGGCGCATGCATATCGAATGTAGTTGTCTTGCTTGTAATGATAAGTTACATCTAAGAAATGTTTTCAAAACTTTTTTTAAAAAATTTAAATCCTACCGAATTCCTTCCTGACAATTCTGAAAGAACATAACGAATGCTGTCGTAAGAATGTTGTTGTCTTACTTGTAATGATAAGTTACATCTGACAAATGTTTTCAAAACTTATTGAAAAAAGGTAAATCCTCCTGAATTCCTTCCTGACAATTCTGAAAGAACGATCAGTGACATTCATGATTTTTAACACACACACACATTCATGATATTTAACACGCACACATTCATGATATTTAACACACACTCATTCATGATATTTAACACACACACATTCATGATATTTAACACACACACACTCATGTTGTTAGCATCAGTGAGATGAACTCAATGATTATAGACATTTCAAATAGCGACCCGCCATCTACTGTTATAAATATGTTATAAATGTTATGTGTGCATGAACAACCTGTATATTTTAAATGCAAGTGTAAGTGTACTATTTTTATCATTTACATACATGCAGGTATGAGAGTTATTAAAAGTATAAATATTGTTAATTAGAGAGTTATCGCAAGAATCTGGAACACCTGTAATTTTTCTTTTCATTTGGAGTTTTATAAAAATTTATATTCAACCAAAATGTCTAAAATTGGTTGAGAATAGCAGAAAGTCTACTTTAAATAGTCTATTTAAAAAAAAAATAAATTATTTAAAATAAATAAATAAAAAAAAAGTATTTTGCAAATAGCCAACAACCTTGTATACAGATACATACTATATAGTATATATATATATATATATATATATATATATATATATATATATATATATATATATATATATATATATATATATATATATATATATATATATATATATATATATATATATATATATATATATATATATATATATATATATATATATATATATATATATATATATGAACTCATCTCCAGAATCCAGAATTTCTCAATTAAAACTAAATTTATTATTTTATTTTATTTCATTTCGTAATTTGAATATTATTTTAAATATTCCTTGGAAAATTCTTCAACTGGCAACTATGGTTCTGCGGTATTATTCAGTTGCGAAAATTTTGAATAGAGACCGGGTGGAACTGACTTTGAATAATAATGTTTTTAAGAATACTTTGAATAAATCTGATACTGGTCTGGTTTGTGTCTTAATATTTGAGTGCTTTAATAAATAAATACATTTACAATAAAATAAAATAAAATAAAATAAATCTAGCTTTAATTAAGAATTTCTGGAGATCGAGTTAATCTCACACACACACACATATTATATATATATATATATATATATATATATATATATATATATATATATATATATATATATATATATATATATATATATATATATATATATATATATATATATATATATATATATATATATATATATATATTATATATATATATATATATATACATATATATATACATATATATATATATACTATATATATATATATATATATATATATATATATATATATATATATATATATATATATATATATATATATATATATATATATATATATATATATATATATATATATATATATATATATGCTTTAGAGCTGTCGGGCAAACTTAGACCCGTGGTTGTACAGACCCAACTATGGAAAAAAAGTTTTCTAATAGGAAAGGTGTCTCAAAACGCACAGTTCAAAACTTCAAGAGACTCCAAATTCATACCTTGAATCTAGAATAAGAATGTCACATTAATGACAAGTAACATTTCGTAAATGGCTAAGAATGAATTATTAACTATATAGATACAGAGACATGTAATGTGACACACCACCGTATTCCTTTGTGTAAAACAGGGATTCCCAGCCTTTTTTTTGCTTGTGGACCCTCTGAGTCCAATCTTATTATATAATTTATTTATAATATTTTATCATGGGCCCCTTAGCTCATATTATGACCTCCGGAATAAAAATTTTTTCCCTTGATGACCCTCTCAAAGTTTCTGTAGTCCCCGGCACCAGCAATACTGTATTTCGTGTTGTAGGTTACTGTAGGTTTACAGAATAGATTGTAGAAGTGAAAAAAACCACCAGGTAAATCCTATGCTACTTGTCGTGCGAAACTGATACCAACAAAATATTTGCAAAATATTAATAGCATCATTTAATATACTTGTGCGTTTGCCGCTCTCTGATATACGATCTAGTACCTCGGAATATCCGGCTCATAGGAATTTATGTATGAACGAGCAAGTGGGAATTTGAATTTGGCTTGTCTGCTGTATGCAGAAATCTAACCGACTCGACGATGCCCTTGGAAAGGAGCGTTTACGACCATCAAAGAGCATCTCAGCTTTAATATTCTCTAATAGAGACGAAACTGTTTATAAATAATATTTATTATTGGTGTAATAATTTTATTTTTACTAAATAATATTTATTTTTGGTGTAATAATTTTATTTTTACTAAATAATATTTATTATTGGTGTAATAATTTTATTTTTACTAAATATGGTTCAATAAAATATTTCGCAACACTGCAAAAATTGTCCTAACGAATCGTTGGGACAAATGGCAAAAATGTCAGTAAAATTTTCTCTTATAACTGTGTCTATGAGATTCACAGAATTCTTAACTCTCGAAAGAAAAAAAATTGAGTTAAATCTTTCTATGAGAACGTTAATAATATTAATGTGTATATCGTATATCGCTGCAAAAAATTGTCCTAACGAATCGTTGGGACAAGTGGCAAAAATGTCACAAAAAATTTTTTCAGTTATTTTATTAGAAAATAAATCGGAGAAACGACTTTCTTATGCTTAGCATGTCTTTTCTATATTGAAAATTTTACTATAAAATTTTATGCCACTTGTCCCAACGATTTGTTAGGACAATTTTTGCAGTGTTGGGAAATATTTTATTGAACCATATTTAGTAAAAATAAAATTACACCAATAATAAATATTATTAGTAAAAATAAAATTATTAACCAAAAATAAATTTAGTAAAAATAAAATTACACCAATAAATAATAAATATTTTTTATAAATACAGTTTATAAATAATATTTATGGGTTTCTAAGATTTCAATTACCTTCCTATAAATAAAAAAATTTATTTTAAATGAATTTAACTATTAATATTAATTATTATTATTTTTATTTTTATTATTATTATTATTATTATTATTATTATTAAAGTAACACAATCTCAGTTACCAAATGATAAAGACTGTTTAATACGCCCCCATAATATCATCCTTTCCATTGAAATATATTAGTAAATTTCCTAATTTCGGCCCTATTTACTTTTTTATTATTATTATTATTATTATTATTATTATTATTATTATTATTAATAATAATTCATATCTGCATAAAAATATTAATAAAAGTAACAATAATAACAATTTAATAAATAATAATAATGACTAATAAATAAATAAATTCAAATTTATGTTAAGCTGGGAGTTCTGTTGAGATTGGGGGGAATTTTTTTTCCTCTAAACAAATTACTCCAATTATATAAGGGTCTTATCCGTCCTTGTATGGAGTACTGTTCTCACATTTGGGGTGGTTCCGGTTTCACCTTTCTTTTGGATAAGGTAGAGTCTAAGGCTAAAAGACTAATAAACTGTCCCCTACTTTCGAACTCCCTTGACTCTCTTTCTCTGCAACGTGATGTTGGCGCACTCTCACTTTTTCTATAGATACTACAAAGGCAGGTACTCGAGGGAGTTGACCCATCGCATTCCACCACCACTGCGTCGCCCTCGCAGCACAAAGGGGCTTGCACAAGAATTTTGTGTGACCATAGCAAACTGTAGGCTTGCACGTTGTGGTACCTCCTCCTTTCCAGCCATCTCTGTTCCGTGGAAATCCTTACCTTCGTGTTTTTCCTGCTGTATTTTAACCTACCTCTCTTTAAATCTTCTGTCTGTGCCCACCTGAGGGATCTACGATAGGTTCGGGATTATTTGTGTTTTCTTTTTAATCTTTTAATTATGCCCCCTTCTTGCAAAGGGCTCTGCCCTTGAGTGGCGGTGAGAAATGTTTTAAAAATATATATGTCTATTCAGTTAAAATACATATCACAATTCATTTATCACTAAAATTAGCTAAAAGTATAATAATAATAATAATAATAATAATAATAATAATAATAATAATAATAATAATAATCAATGCATAAAATATATAGCAGCAATTGTTTACTAAATATTTAAACTCCAAAAATAGCTTTTCAAAATGTAAACAAACTACACTTAGTTTACATCATCGTATAATGAAGACAGAAGAAATATTTTAATATTATTATTATTAGTTACTATTATTAATATATTTTTATGTACATATAAATTTATTTATTAATATTATTTATTATTGTTAAATTGCTATTATTATTAATCTACTATTATTAATATTACTGTTTTTAAGAAGCTATTAAGAATTATTATTATTATTATTATTTAGTTAATATATTTATTTATTATATTTTTATACACATGAAATATCATTATTATTATCATTATTGCCATCATAATTACTAATATTTTGGAAAATCTCCCCTATATATATATATATATATATATATATATATATATATATATATATATATATATATATATATATATATATATATATATATATATATATATATATATATATATATATATATATATATATATATATATATACCACTGGCTGAACGGTATCGGAACCGAGTTAATATATTAAAACGGACCGACATTCCTTCCCTTTGGATAAATTTTACGACCATACTTATTTATTACACTGATAATAATAATAATAATAATAATAATAATAATAATAATAATAATACTATACTACTATTACTACTACTACTACTAATAATAATAATAATAAAGGAAGTATGAAAGGAGGTGGTTTTCCCTACTCAGTTTTTCCCTTCACACTACAAAAAAATTACAAATATTAGATTGTAAAATTTTATATGTATACAAAGGAAAGCTTTAAACAAAACTAATTTCAGACTTCATAATTTTATACGTTACTATGCGCACACACTATCATAACTCGTGTGCGTGCGTGCGATATATATATATATATATATATATATATATATATATATATATATATATATATATATATATATATATATATATATATATATATATATATATATATATATATATATATATATATATATATATATATATTAGGGATGGAGTGAAGTATCGGTATCGGTATCGGTATCGCAAGTATCGGTATATTTTCCGATATCGGTATCGGTATCGGTATCGACCTTTCCAGTATCGGTATCGGTATCGGCAAAAAATGCCGATACCGATACCGATACCAGGTCTAATAATTCTCAAGGGGGAAACTACGAATTCTACTTTATATATATATATATATTATATATATATATATATATATATATATATATATATATATATATATATATATATATATATATATATATATATATTATATAAACGCCATGTATTCTGATATGTTTTCCTCCGGAGGCCTGCCTCCGGTGGAGTTTGGTAGGTCTCCGGCCTTTGCCCACCGAAGGATATATATATAATATATATATATATATATATATATATATATATATATATATATATATATATATATATATATATATATATATATATATATATATATATAATTGCGTGAAAAAATAAAATGGGGTATATATGTTTTCTGGATTTTAAAAAGCATGATAGGCTATGCAGGAGGAAGTTGTTTGAAATATTAATGGAAAGGGGTTGAACGGGAAATTACTGAAAGGGATCAAAGCCTTTTATGCGAATTGTAGATCAAGAGTGAGGGTGAAGAGGAACTATCCGATTGGTTTAGCATAGGAGTGGGATTGGTTATGTCGCCATGGTTATTTAATCCATTGATGGATGGTTTAGTTGGGAAACGAGAGAGAAGGGAAGGGTATTAGGTTGAAAAATATGGAGGGTGAATAGGATGTGAACATTTTACTTTTTGCAGATGATGCGGTGCTGGTGGCAGAATCTGCTGAAAAGTTGAGAATACTGGTGAGAGTTTGAGGGAAAATATACAAACAGGATTGAAAGTCATTCCAGCGAAGAGCAAAGTTATGAGGATTGGAGGCGGGGATGAGGAGATGTGTGGGGAGGAATGGGGGTTGTAGAAGTGGGGGAAGGAAACTTGAAGAGGTGAATGAATTCAAATATCTAGGATTGTTGATGGAAGCTAAGGGTTCGACGGAAAAAGAAATAAAAAATAGAGTGGTAAAGGGAAAGTGTTGGGGAGCCTAAGAGAAGTTTGGAAAAAAGAAAAATTTCGAAAGAACTAAAGATAAGAATGTTTGAATGTATGTGTTTACCTTCTGAATGTATGGGTGTGAAACATGGATGATAAATGCTTGGGGAGGAAAAGTTTGAATGTCTTTGAGATGAAAGGTTTGAGAGCGATATGTAAATTAAGAAGGATTGCTAGGATTAAAAATGAAAGAATAAAGGGAGATGTTAGATGGATGAAGGGTGTAGTGGATAGAGCGGGGAGGGTGTACTAAAATGGTTTGGACATAATGTGTAGAATGAATGAGGACAGAATGGTGGGCAAGGTACTTAGATCCGAGGTGGATTGGGGTATGGGAAGGGAAGGCCGAAGTGGAGATAGATAGATGGAGAGAGAGATTTTGGGTGGAAGGAATTTGAGTTTAGAAGAGGGTAGAAGACTTGCTGAGGACAGAGTGAGATGAAGGCGGTGGTGAAAGGAGATGAAAGGTAGGAATGGATTTTTGTAAGGGAATTGTGGCTGGCACCACCCCATGAAAGTGGGAAGGGATAAGTGAAAATTTATATTATTATATATATATATATATATATATATATATATATATATATATATATATATATATATATATATATATATATATATATATATATATATTATATATATATATATTATATATTCTACATTTTACTATTACGATATTATTACTATATTACTAAAAATATTATTATTAGCGGCTGTAAGTGGTTATAATTTTGATAATAATTAGTATGAAATATAATTTTTTTATTATATTTTTATTTATGTTATAATTTCAATTTTACTTCCTATATTATTCCTATTATTATTAATAATAATGATGTAATATTATTATTAATTATTATTAAAATTATTAAGATGTATGTATACAATTATACTACTATAATCATTTATATTTTCCGTTGAAATTAAAAAAAAATATTTTATACTTTTCTAATATTGTACAAGGTACATGAAATCAGGTTAAATTAAATTTAAATAACTTTTATTTTAATTTTTATCTTTTAATTTGCTGGATTTACAAAACAATTATCATTTTTAAATGATTTTTTCCCATTAAGCCTAAAGCATCTAGCTTATAAGTTACGTTAGATCGTTGGAAATTGAAATAAATGTTTAAGTAACAGACAGGGCATTGTTTAGCTGCTGACATTGGTTAAATAATAAGATGGTAACCGAGGTACATGTATATATAACATATACATATATATATATATATATATATTATATATATATATATATATATATATATATATATATATATATATATATATATATATATATATATATATATATATATATATATATATATATATATATATATATATTATATATATATATATATATATATATATATATATTATATATAATATATATATTATAGATATATGAATAGAGTGAGTTATATATATTATATGAGTGATTAGTAGTGAGTATATGAGTGGTAGTATAGAGAGTAGTGAGTGATGAGTGAGAGAGTGAGAGAGAGAGTGAGAGAGTGAGTGAGTGAGTGAGTGAGTGAGAGTGAGTGAGTGAGAGTGAGTGAGTGAGTGAGTGAGAGTGAGTGAGAGTGAGTGAGTGAGTGAGTGAGTGAGTGAGTGAGTGTGAGTGTGAGAGTGAGTGTGAGTGAGAGAGTGAGTGTGAGATGAGTGTGAGAGAGTGAGTGAGAGAGAAAAAGAGAGAGTGAGAGAGATGAGAGAGTGAGAGAGAGAGAGAGTGAGAGAATGAGTGAGAGAGAGAATGAGATTGAGAGTGAGAGTGCTTTATTTTTTTTACGTTGTTCTCCAGAGAGAAAAAAAAACTTAAAATTTGCTCTCTTAATTTTTAAAATTTTTGTCAGCCACCTCTATAGTGGGGAATTATTAGAAGCTCTCCATTTCCTGTCCAAACAAATCAAAAACGTATTGGAAAAATTAGAGAAATCTTTTAAAAAACTTTTAACTTTAAATCAACTTTTTTTTTTTAATTTTTATAAATTTTAATGATCAATTTGTTTGTTTTCCCCCCCCCCGTTACTCCTCTGTCTATTTGTGCCAATGTCTATCTCTCTGTCTGTCTGTTTGCGTGTCCATGTCTGTGTTTGTCAATATTTCTGCGTAGCCAAATTGGATTATTTTAAATATAAACATTTTTCAAAAGAAAAAATATCATTCTATCTACTTACTATTTGGCCGAGTCATTAAGCTGGTACTCGTTGGATCGTCCGAAGCACTCCTGAACACCGTGGTCACTCCACAGCCTCTTCATGGCTCCGAGAAGCTCTTCCGAAAATGGTTCAGTGTCCTCCATTCGAGAAATAACATCGAACACCATTTTCGCATCAGGCTACAAAAATATATATATATATATATATATATATATATATATATATATATATATATATATATATATATATATATATATATATATATATATATATATATATATATATATTTTTTTTTTTTTATTTTTTTATAAAAAGTTCACATCTCACGGGCATTGCCCTATTCGAGGAGAGGAACTTCTAGGTAGCATATACCTAGGATCCCAAGTGGGATCGAACCGGCGCCCTCAAGCACGTGAGTCAATCACTTTACCGTTTGAGCCACGGTAAACGGCTATATATATATATATATATATATATATATATATATATATATATATATATATATATATATATATATATATATATATATATATATATATATATATATATATATATATATATATATATATATATATATATATAATTCACATCTGCTGTAGGGATTCGAACCCTGGCCTTTTAGCTGCTTAATACAGAGTGTTACCTCTGCGCTAAAGGGCCAGGGTTCGAATACCAGACAGCAGATATGAATTGTGTACAATTCACACCACGGTTTAACTTAATGGCTTCATTTATATATATATATATATATATATATATATATATATATATATATATATATATATATATATATATATATATATATATATATATATATATATATATATATATATATATATATATATATATATATATATATATATATATATATATATATATATATATATATATATATATATATATATATCAGTCAGAAACAAATATAATATGAAATCAATGATTGATCTTTTGGGATAACATCTGCAGAATAATTTATTTATTTATTTTTTTTTTTAACAAAATGGACAGAAAATTTATTTCCAATTCTTGCTGATGTGGCAATTTTAAGAGCAATAGAGAAGCTCAAGAAAAGGGGTCCCCCCTGAGTCCTAACTTTACGTATGTGAACCCCCCCTCCCCATATTATCAAATGTAATATTCCTAAATTAAATATTTATTTTGTAGGTTAGTAAAAGGACTCTCTCAAAGCTTCTGTGGTCCCCTGGGGGCTGGGGGTCCCGGTTGGGAAACGCAGCTCTAAACGAACGAATGGCCAATACAGGAGTATAGCAATTTTATGAAACTCAACGCCTTTAAATAGTTTATTGCTTTAAACCAAAAAAAATGAAGATTTAAAATTTTTCAATAATTTTAAAAAATTTTTTTTTTAGAAAAATTAAAAATTTTATTTATTTTTTAAATTTAAATTTTAAAAAAAAAATTAATTATTACTGAATTAAATTTTCTAATTTTTAAAATTTAAAAAAATTTATTTTTATTATTATTTTTTATTAATTACTTAAAAAAAATATGTTGCAATTATTAACGATAGAATGAAGGTGTATGCTGTGCTAAACTAAACAGGAACAGACTAATGCATTGTGGCGTAAAGGCAAAGTGATTAATTCACATAACTGAAGACGTTGGTTCGATCCCTCAAGCGGATCCTGAGAAGAAACTTCCTATAAAAGTCCCCTCCTCAAATAGAACAAAATTTGTATTAGTACAAAAAAAAATAAATAAATAAATAAAAAGAAAAAAAAAAAAGCTCGGAACCAATATACCAAATACTAATAAAATAAAACTGTCATCGGTATAGAAATGTGTATCGCACGAGCCGTTCTCAATGGAGGAGGTATGCGAATGGTGAGTTGATGATCAACAAAGTGGAAATTAGAATTAAAACTGCGAATGTTGCAGAAATTAATGGAAAAATCAGTTGCACCAAGGCAAGCCGACGGCAAAGCTATTGTGTGTATATATATATATATATATATATATATATATATATATATATATATATATATATATATATATATATATATATATATATATATATATATATATATATATATATATATATATATCAGATGTCATTCCGGGTATACTAGGTAAGATGTGCTTACCCAATTTTAACAGATTTTGAAACTGTAGGCACCTGATGCAACAGATATTATTTCTTAAGTTGAATTTATAAATCCAAGTGTTTCCTATGTAAGAATGAGATGCATAACAGAGCTATATATATATAATATATATATATATATATATATATATATATATATATATATATATATATATATATATATATATATATATATATATATATATATATATATATATATATATATATATATATATATATATATATATATATATATATATATATATATATATATATATATATATATATATATATATATATATATATATAATATATATATATATATATATATATATATATATATATATATATATATATATAATATGAAATGACGCCATTTTATCACAAGCAACAACTGCCCAAACAGATGTCTGAAAAAAAAATTTCACCCATGCATTCAAAAAAAAAAAAATAAGTTGGATAGACCGGACCCGCTTTCCCAAAAACAAATAAGGAGACTAACAAACTGTGCACGCACACAAACCACACACACACATACACACACACACACACACACACACATACATATATATATATATATATATATATATATATATATATATATATATATATATATATATATATATATATATATATATATATATATATATATATATAACTTTCACAAATAAATGTAAATTCTCCCCTATGTTTTGTGACCCCCTCTCTACCAACGGTCGCTTCATCTGTGAAATGCGTTGATGTATTATTTATTATAAACGGATTAATGCTGCCACCAGTGACAAGAATTAGATGGGAGAAAATTAGTTGGAAGAATTAAGTTGCAAGACACGCTGCAAATGATACGGATACACTGTGTTGTCGTTCAGTACGTTCAAAAAAAAACTTTCACTTGACTGACTATTCTCACGGGTCCAATTTCTGGAGCTCACACTCAAGCCATAGCAACATTGTGGAAAATACTCGGTTCTACAACAAGCATATAAACCAAACCATGTCATCCACGGTTTTCTAGAACAGATTCCAATGGCTGGTAAACAGCTGCAAAAGTTACATGCAACGGGTACGTTCAATTAGGGTGCGTCTCTCGGTATAACCCTGTTTACCCTTGAAACTTCCGATCATTAATAATCCGCTTCTCCAAACGTAAAACGTAAAAATCATATCAACCTGTTTACGAAATAAGCCACTAAAACACAATAACCAAGCGACCTATTTTTGTAATACAATGCATGCCGATTGTTCCACTTTTAACTCATACGTCGGTAAACAATGACTAATGACGTAGTAAATATTGTTACCAAGCGTTTATGCCTCGAAAATAACGCAATTCTGGACATATAATTATAGAAATATTTTCGTACTTAGAGAGTAATGGAATCACTTTCCAAGCGTAAGGCTACAAATCCGTACCAATCTTCCATCAAACACACACACACACACACACATATATATATATATATATATATATATATATATATATATATATATATATATATATATATAATATATATATATATATATATATATATATATATATATATATATATATATATATATATATATATATATATATATATATAACCTAGTTACGATCGATATGATTACAGCTGTCCTCTACTAAAGAGTTCCAATTAGCAATGATATGCTAATTATAATATTGCACCTGCACTCGATAAACCTCAAACCAAACACAACTACAGATTCTTAAGAGACGTGAAATAAAACCGTGGTTGCAATTTTAAATAAAATCACCTCAATGCTGCAAAGATCTCTACTACTACTATTACTATTATAATAATAATAATAATAATAATAATAATAATAATAATAATAATAATAATAATAATAATAATAATAATAAATGAATAAAAAAAAAATTTTCCTTATTAGGATCAAATTTTGACACTTTTGAAATTTTTTTTTTTTTTTTTTTTTTTTTTTTTTTTTTTAATTAATTAATTTCCCCCTACTCTGGGGCCTTCCCCCATACTTTTCCCTTCCCCATTTAATTAACATAATTCTCAGATTAAAGGAAAATCCCTTGATTTAAACACACACACAAACCTATATATATATATATATATATATATATATATATATATATATATATATATATATATATATATATATATATATATATATATATATATATATATATATATATATATATATATATATATATATATATATATATATATATATATATATATATATATATATATATATATATATATATATATATATATATATATATATATATATATATATATAATGGGACAATTAATCGTCATCAGGCAAAATCGGAATATTTTTCTCAATAGTCTTGTCAATTTTTCGACGATTAATTTACATATATTGACATATCTAAAAAAAAATTTTTTTTTTTTAGTTATCACCACCACCACTCACGGGCAGAGCCCTACTCTAGGAGGGGATGTTAAAAAAATAAAAGAATAAAAAACTCCACAATTCCTAGATAACGCAAATTTCGTAGGTGAGCACAGACGTAGTAATTGAGATTATATTCAGCAGGAAATACAGACGAAGGAAGAGAATTCCACAAAACAGAGGTGGCTGGAAATTAAGTACCATAAGGCACAAGCCTAGAGTTGTAAATCTTCACACAAAATTCACGTGTCGACAATGCACTCCTTGTGCTGCAAGGATGCCGTAAAGGTGGAGGTATACGGGTGGTTAATTTCCTCGAGCATTTGCCGCTGTGATACTTACAGAAAAGAGACAAAGCACCAACATCACGTCGGAAAGATAAAGATTCAAGTGAACTGGAGAGATCGGAACAGCTTATAGACTTTTAGCTTTTGATTCGACCCTATCCAAAAGACTGGTGAAACCTGAGCCATACCAGATATGAAAACTGTACTCCATACAAGAGCGGATGAGGCCCTTGCATAATTGGAGTAACTGCGAAGGAAAAAATTTCGCAACTTAAACAAAACTCCCAGGTTCTTTGAGGTCGCCTTTGCAACTATTATGATGCGAAGTTTCCTAGATATTTTTTTTTTGTTTATGTGAAGGCAAAAGATTTTTATATTGTCAAAAGGAGAGATGGGAGAACCATCAAAAGAAATTGAAAAGTTAGGAGGTGTCTTTGTGAGGGAGATTTCTAAAAGTTGAGTTTTTATTAGTTGAATTTCACAAGGTTGAGACTACCCCACTGGTGAATTCTATTCAGATAAGCAAAAATGTAATCGGAAATATAAAAACGAGGTGCTAAAGGGGGAGAAGGTTTGAAATGAGTAGAAGAATGAAGGGTCGAGCCATCGGTTAATTAAGGGATAGGGTTAGATGAACAGCAGAAAAGGCCATTAATGAAAAATAGGAATAGAGTAGTTGACAAGACAGAACCTTGAGGAACACCACTATTGACAGGAAAGAAAGAAGTCGGCACATCAACAACAGCCGAAATAGAACGATTAGAAAGAAAGATAGACATAAGTAATCAAAGAGAAGGAGGAAACCCAAAGGAAGGGAGCTTGGAAAGCAGTGACGCCACTAGTCAAGGCTCACCAGTTCCCAGGGGAAGACCATAAATCTATGAGACAGGAAAGTGTATCATCAGTAGGCTTCGAACGTCGAAAGCCATATTAATGATATGAAAGAAGGGAATGAGATTTCAGATGATGCAAAAAATGAGACTTGAGAAGGGTTTAAAAGATCATAGAATTAAAACAAATAAAAGCAATAGGACAATAGTTAGAAGGATCAGGGCGGCTATCTCTTTTTTCGGAATAGGCTGGACAAATGTGATATTCCAACACTGAAGGGGAAGTACTAGCATTGAGGTATCGAGAGGAAAATTTAACAAGGGACGGAGCCAGCTCAGAAGTTAACTCCCTTAAAACACCGCAAGGAGTACCATTCTGAAACACTTTGACTTCCTAATGTTCATAGATTTCAGAAGCCCATACACATGATTAAATTTAATCTCAAGTAAAGGAATGGGACATCTGAAAGGAGGAGGAGGAGGAGGAGGAGGAGGAGGAGGAGGAGGAGGAGGAGGAGGAGGAGGAGGAGGAGGAGGATGGCCGGAGTCGTCCAGGGTTAAATTAAAGGAAAAAAGGAGGGTAATTGAAAGTGAAAGACTGCTTCGTAGTGGTGACCAAATATACTCTCCAAGACGAAATCGAAAGACCCCATGCAGAAACTGGAGAAAAGATTATGTTTCTGCTTCATAATTTAAGAGCTTTAAATTTAAAATAGGGACAACTAGAATTTTGTATCTCTGTCTACGTTCTCCCATATTAAAATTTTTAAAATCAATGTTTCGAAAATGCAATTATTCTATATATTAAAATTACATGTGTTTATATATTTCAATATAGAATTTGAGAAAAGACAATTTAATTCTTCATAAAATAGTTAAATTTATTAAAATAATGGATATTTTTAAATTACAAATATATAGCTGCGTTTTTGCCCACTCGAATGCAACCGTTGCAGTGCAAGAAATTCAAAAATAACCAATCAAAGAATGGGAAGTACATGTACGTAAAAACGCTCGAATGCTCCCCCACGGCTATACAATGGCTCCCTTTGATATATATATATATATATATATATATATATATATATATATATATATATATATATATATATATATATATATATATATATATATATATATATATATATATATATATATATATATATATATATATATATATAATAATTAAATTAATTAATTAAGTCCTGTTTAACTATAGGAAAGCCACTTTGTTGATAAAGAAGATATTCATCCGCCGCCAGTTAGCCAATTGAATTTCCTTTGCATTCGCAAACTCGAGCATGCAACAAAATGCGACACTTTGTGGCATAGAAATGCGAATTCGAGTCCTCAAAAACGATGCGAATGTGGCTTATTCAGCCAGCAAAAAATGCGTTCAAAAACGCAGCTAATTCTTTTTGAATTTCATCGTCATCGTCATTATCAAAAAACTCTTGATCGTTCCATCACTCATATATATATATATATATATATATATATATATATATATATATATATATATATATATATATATATATATATATATATATATATATATATATATATATATATATATATATATATATATATATATATATATACCCAAACACGAGCAAAAAATTGAATATTTGTTATTATTATTTTATTTTCTTAGCTACTAAAAAAATAAAATGAAATGGAGGAAAAAAGATTTTGATTACCATGAATACTATATATATATATATATATATATATATATATATATATATATATATATATATATATATATATATATATATATATATATATATATATATATATATATATATATATATATATATATATATATATATATATATAAAATCAGTCCAATTCTAACGTTAATCAAAATCATATTTTTCCCTTTTAATTAAATTTATTCACAAACTAATAAAATACAATAAAAAAATAAATAAATAAATAAATAAAAAAAAATAAAAAAAATTCAATCAATTCTATTTTCAGAACCAAAAAATCTTTCTCTACATTGAGGAGAAAAAAATCACAGGTACGAATACAATCCTTCAACCCCCTCCCCCCCTCTCAACCCCTTCAGTCCTACTTCCTTTGATTAAAAAAAAAAAAAAAAAAAAAAAAACTTTTGTTACTGCTGAATAAATTCAGTGATTCAGCATTTTTCAATTTAAAATTCAAACATTCAAAGAAAAATAGCGACCCAATTTAAAGCTCTAATAACACGCGATATATATATATATATATATATATATATATATATATATATATATATATATATATATATATATATATATATATATATATATATATATATATATATATATATATATATATATATATATATATATATAGTTCTGGGATCGCTTCCATTAACTTGAAAAGGAAAATCAGGGTTTCCTTTAAAACGGAGTTTACATCCGTCATTCGGCATTCAGGTCAGTTTTTATTTTCCTTTTTTTATTAAAACAAAATCAAATTACTCTACTGACATTTTCTTTGTTTTTTTTTTAAATATAATTTACCGGAAGAAATAAAAGAAAAAAGAACTTATTTTGGAACTTGTTTATAAATTGCCGCAGAACACACTTACATTTTTCTTTTCCCATTCGCAATATTTTTTATTATGAAGCGAAATTTATAATGACTCAATTAAAAGAAATTTTTCGAAAAATAATTTGCTTTAAAAACAAGCGAAAATTTCGTTACTGGCCTTAATTGTGCGTGTGTGTGTGTGTAAGAGAGAGAGAGAGAGAGAGATTGAGAGAGAGAGAGAGAGAGAGAGAGAGAGAGAGAGAGAGAGAGAGAGAGAGAGAGAGAGAGAGAGAGAGAGAGAGAGAGAGAGAGAGAGAGAGAGAGAGAGAGAGAGAGAGAGAGAGAGAGAGAGAGAGAGAGAGAGAGAGAGAGAGAGAGAGAGAGAGAGAGAGAGAGAGAGAGAGAGAGAGAGAGAGAGAGAGAGAGAGAGAAGAGAGAGAGAGAGAGAGAGAGAGAGAGAGAGAGAGAGAGAGAGAGAGAGAGAGTGTTTAACATCTAAAAGGAATTTGCTTCCTCATAACAATGGAAGAGTAACTTTTTCAAGGAAAGTAAATTGAAATCTTATTAAATTAGGAACAAATTTCTAAATATTAAAAATTTTAAAAGCTCATAAGTTTCTTCGTAAAACACACTCACATATATATATATATATATATATATATATATATATATATATATATATATATATATATATATATATATATATATATATATATATATATATATATATATATATATATATATATATATATATATATGCTGACTATCGTAAAAGTTGGAAAAATTAAAAAAAAAAGGTAAAAAAAAAAGAAAAAGAAAAAAAAATTAGGGTAGAGGCTAAGAAAAAGGCTGTAAAAACTTCAATAGAACCTATTCATGTTTTACAAGCTTTTTATTCTAAAAAAAAAATAGATCAACCACAATCAAATTAATTTTTTTAACAACTCAAAACTAGGAGCAACAAAAATTTTAATCCAGTTCTTTTCAAATATAAATAATTAATATATTAAATTGAAAAATTTTGTAGTATCTGAACTAATTTAGGTGAGGATCGGCAAATTCCTCCAATTTTTTTTTTTTTTTTTTTTTTTGACATAAATGAATAAAAAAATACATAATTTGAACTTTAGGTGATTTATGGGCTAGTTGTAGGGGGGTTTCAACGCAGTTGGTCAATATGAAGATTATTTTCACATGGTTTTTGGGAAGCTGGGAATCCTTTCTGCCATTTTATCCTTCCCATAAACGGTTACAGTTGAAGTATAAATACATTCTGCTATCGACACCAACCTACAGCCATGCAAGACACGTTGTTACTACTACTACTAATAATAATAATATATACTATAATAATAATAATAATAATATTAATAATAAATATAAACCTTGCATTTAGTTTCTAAAGTTTTGAAAATTTATTTTTGGATATTTAATTTGCTTAAAATTAATCTTGAAAACACTCAATAACGAAATAAATTTAAAATTTCCTGACGCGTTTCGTCTTTATACTTGAGACATCTTCAGAGGAAGAGTTTACATAAAATATTTAATTCAAATATTTCATCATAACTTATATTAATATCTGGTCCACGAATCTTTATGTAAAGTAAAATGCCTCCGCAATCTTTAATTTTTGAACTTCACGCGATGAAGTATAATGCTGCAAAATGTTTGGAGATATTACATATGGTTGATAAACCATGTATCGTGTGGATACGTTCAAAGACTTTGCTAGAGTTGAAGCGACGTTGATATGCCCTACCCAACAATCTATTTGTCGTATAAAAAATACAAGTCAGACTGTATAACAAAAAGAATCACATTCTTCTTTGAAAAACTTCCCGCTGAAGATGTCTCGAGTACAGAGACAAAACACTTTAGGAAATCACTACAAATATGCTTTCTGTTTTCACTGCAAATTATTTTCAAGAATTATTCCAAGAAAACAATATCCAAAAATAAATTTTCATAAGTTTGGAAACTAAATGCAAAGCTTTTATTAAATTAAAAGCCGATGTTGTATCTTCATTAAAATATATATATATATATATATATATATATATATATATATATATATATATATATATATATATATATATATATATATATATATATATATATATGTGAGAGTGAGAGAGAGAGAGAGAGAGAGAGAGAGAGAGAGAGAGAGAGAGCAGAGAGAGAGAGAGAGAGAGAGAGAGAGAGAGAGAGAGAGAGAGAGAGAGAGAGAGAGAGAGAGAGAGAGAGAGAGAGAGAGAGAGAGAGAGAGAGAGAGAGAGAGAGAGAGAGAGAGAGAGAGAGAGAGAGAGAGAGAGAGAGAGAGAGAGAGAGAGAGAGAGAGAGAGAGAGAGAGAGAGAGAGAGAGAGAGAGAGAGAGAGAGAGAGAGAGAGAGAGAGAGAGAGAGAGAGAGAGAGAGAGAGAGAGACCATAAAATTTAATTGCAAAAAAATCTTATTTAAAAAAATAATTAATTTATTATTAGAGACTCTCAAAAGCTGCATGAAGTAATGGCATTCATATCTGAGAGGCCGTTCATTCATTCCCTTCCCTCTTCATAAAAAGAAAAAAAAGAAACGAGTCTCGAAATATATAATTATTAGACGCGTTCGTCATCGCTTGCGACGTGTCTAACATAAATACGCACACAAAAAAGTTACAATAGTGTACATATCTGGATTCATGAAAACATGAATTTGTGGTAAACTTTTAAAAATACGATATAATCAAGAAGGGATGTGGTGGAGGAGATGGAAGGTGGGAAGGAAGAAGGGCGTGAAAGGAGTAATGAAAGATAACAGTCACCCGACGAGTTTATTTTGTTAATTTAATTGAAATGTATTTTTAAAACACTAATTTTAAAACCAATTTTATATTTTTAAAACACTAATTTTATGTACTACATCTCTCTCTAAAAAAAATCAGAATTATTTTGTGCTTAGTTTTGATAATGTAACTCAAGATTAAGGACAATATTCGTATCTGTCATGCATGATAGAGAACAACAAATGATCTAAAGGGGAAAGGTGTACACTATGACGATTAAAAATGTTTATACTATTCTCTTGTTACTAATTAAGTCTTGCAATATTTATATCCTATGACATTGGCTCACTTGCGCAATCTGCAATTAAAAATTTACATGTGCTGTTTACTTATCTTCTAACTCTACCGACTATTAGAAATTTTCTTTTATCTTAAATCTAAAATAGTACAATCGTTCCGTCTTTTTCCCTGAAATCATTCAGTGTTTTTTTATGTTCGATATCTCCATTGGTTTATAGTTCTGATAATTTGTGGGAGGGCAGCTACCTTAATCGTATTGCTGATAATCTTGGAAAAAAAAACAACAACATAATAGACACTTTCTTAACGTCCAAACTCTTTCCTGTCTTCCTGTCCAAATAAATTTCTCAAGTAAATCGAATCCCTTTAATAATTCCAGTTTTTAAAATGTCAATGCTACCCTACTCTTTCCTAATCTTTTAACTCTTTTTCTAAAATCGGAAGATTTGAAAAAATAAAAAAAAAAAATTCTTCAAATCTTCCAAAATAGCCAGTTTATATTGCATGAAGAATGTTCGTAAGGTTATCAGTTTTCTTCCAAGTTCTCTCCGATTCTTGGTCTTTGGTATTTCGGAGAATCATTTGCTGTTGTCTTGGATACGATACACCGAAGCTTCAACAAAATCGGCACAAAACTTTGATTTTCGACTTCTTTCTGCCGGAAGTTACCCTTTCCCTGTAATCTTATTAACCTTTGATAACCTTTCCAATCGATTTATAACAGCTGTTGTGAATAGTTACATCTTCTAGTCTTTTAAATTTATTAATATAATTGTGTTTCTAAGGTTTCTGTCCGTTCTGTTCATTAATACTGCACTCATACATTAGTAATGTATAGATGTGAAATATGGATGATGAATGCTCAGGTGAGGAAAAGATTAAATTCATTTGAGATGAAGGGATTGAGAGCGATATGTAGTTTGAGAAGGGTAGATAGGATAAGAAACGAAAGAATAAGGAAGATATGTGGATGGAGAAGGGGAATGATTGATAGAGCAGAGGAGGATGTACTAAGGTGGTTTGAACATGTATGTAGAATAGATGAAGACATGATGGTATGTAGAATGTTTAAATCCAAGGTTGAGTAGGTAGAGGGAGAGGAAGGCCAAAGTAGAGACGGATGGATGGGGTGAGAGAGATTTTGAGTGAAAGAGGTTTGAATTTGGAAGAGGGCAGGAGAGTTGCTGAGGAAAGAGGGACAAGGAGGACTGTGGTGAAGTGGTGGTGAAAGGTAAGATATGTACGTACGTGTGTGAAGGAATTAAGACGGGCACCACCCCACGAGAGTGGGAAAGGTGGAAAGCGAAATAAAAAATATATATAATATATATATATATATATATATATATATATATATATATATATATATATATATATATATATATATATATATATATATATATATATATATATATATATATATATATATATATAATTACAAAGAAATTGCAAGTGTCAGTTCGTCAGTTATAGGACAGATAATGTTGATATATCAAAATATTGCAAAACAGAATTGAATTTTTCAATATTACGCACATTGTAGGATATATATATATATATATATATATATATATATATATATATATATATATATATATATATATATATATATATATATATATATATATATATATATATATATATATATATATATATATATATATATATATATATATATTTCATAAATTGTTCTAACGAATCGTTGGGACAAGGGGCAATAATGTCACAGTGAAATTTTCAAAACAAAAAAAAAAGTATTGCTAAGCATAAGAAAAGTCGCTTCACCGATTTATTTTTTAATAATAACTGAAAAAAATTGTTGTGACATATTTGCCACGAGTCAACGATTCGTTAGGACAATTTTACAGTGATATATATATATATATATATATATATATATTATATATATATATATATATATATATATATATATATATATATATATATATATATATATATATATATATATATATATATATATATATATATATATATATATATATATATATATATATATATATATATATATATATATATATATATATATATATATATATATATATATATATATATATATATATATATATATATATATATATATATATATATATATATATATATATATATATATATATATATATATATATATATATATATATATATATATATATATATATATATATATATATATATATATATATATATATATATATATGACACATTGGTCAATGGGATTTGACACATATTCGAATTAGTATGACCTTGAACCAAAAATAAAAATTTGAAAACATTTAAGAATTTTTTAAATTGCATAAAAATATTTTTAGTATTATTAATTATTATTAGTATTATGATTATTATTATTATAAAATTAAATATTTTATTTAAGTAAATATTTATCAACGGAATAGCGAGTTAACCTTTAGAAAAAAAGACTTAATTCAATCAAAATATTTGTCCAACCATTGTGGACGACAGCTTAAAAATATGATAAGAATCTCACAAGTTAACATCCCTTTCACTTTATTCATTTTACGAAGCGAAATACAATATATTTAAAGTGTCTTAGAATTCTGCATGTTTCTCCATGTTCTTACATATTAAAAACTATCATTAAAGTGTCACACCCGCTCTCGGCACCAGATATTTGTTTGTAGATATCAAAGTATTGGTAATAAGTTAATGAAATTTGTATAGAAACATCTTCAATGAATTCGGAAATTATTTGGATGTCGAGGAACTTGACCAAGCAAAATTGGCGGGTATATATGAATTTTTAGATCAGCCTATGACTAAGCCTAATGGGCAGTTTTTTTTTGTAGTGGGTGATGGTTCATTGAATATTGCATGTATAATTGGGCTTAGTTTTATTATTATTTTTGCATGAATGAACTGATAACTAGGGATAGGATAGACCTAGTATTTCATGCATGTATTAGTATTGATATTATTATTATTTGTTTGGACTGGGACAGTCTCGATAGGCCCTTGTGGCTTCTTACTGTCTCTATGTTCCTACGTTCCTATGAACTTCGTACTGGGTATATTTAGCAGGATGACGTGACTAGCAACACGTCCAACGTCATCATGTACGAAATTGAATCCTTTGAAGATTGGGTCATTTTCAAAAGAATTTGATCACCAGATGCCCTGACCTAACTCCGCCGGATTTCTTCCTATGGAGCAGGACTCCCTGGAAGGTATTCCTTTAATGATACGGCGGAGAATGTGTTAACACCACATGAAGCTCAACCAAATACTGCTAATTACGACTAATTACCTAAACCAGCATTTCCCTGGGCGACTGACTGACCGTGGTGGCCCCATTCATCGACCGACATTGTCTCCGAACATGTTTCCTGTTAGATTAGATTATGGTTTATGCTTTACAAGGATAGTTTGAAGATCAAAACGTTTAACAAACAAAGCAGAATACACAAAACTGAAATGCAATTTACATTCAGAAAAGATACTTGTAAATTGTACTGACTATTATGGTTCATGTTTAAATATTTTTTTTTATAGCTGTGTTGCGAATTCAAAATCTGCCACACTCATAATTACGTAGTAATTCAACAAAATTTAAACATGTGCGCCTCGGAAACTACTGCCAATAATGACCGTTATTGCATAATCATTGTTTACAAAGACTCATCCTACAGCCTCAAAAAAATTACATCCCTTTCCTCCTGATATATATATATATATATATATATATATATATATATATATATATATATATATATATATATATATATATATATATATATATATATATATATATATATATATATATATATATATATATATGAACTCATCTCCAGATTCCTTATAACTAAATTTGTTTTATTTTATTGTAAATGTATTTTAATAGTTTTCATAAATTGAATATTATTTGGAAACTATTTTAAATGGCAACTATGGTTCCGAGATGATGTTTTTCGGTTAGATTTGAAATTGTTGACCGGGTTGGAACCGCCATTGAATTATACATGTTTTGATACCTAAAAAAATAATTGGTACTTGTATTAGTGTGCCTTATTATCTGAGTGGTTTAAAATAATAAAGTATCTTAATTAATATTTCCTGATTACATTAATAAATTGTTGATTGTTGCAGTGAGTTTGATTATCTTGTAATTCTTATGTATAAGGTAATCATAGTGGAAGCTGAATCTTAATCTTTTCAGGTCACCTTAAGTAAAAAATGAAATGCCAACACCTCACAGCTTCCCATATATATATATATATATATATATATATATATATATATATATATATATATATATATATATATATATATATATATATATATATATATATATATATATATATATATATATATATATATATATATATATTAGTGATGGCATCCTCATAAAAATTAACATCCGCATCCGCTTTCGAAAATTCAACATCCGCATCCGCATCCGCACTTCTCCAAAATTCGACATCCGCATCCGCAAATTAGAAAATATGACATCCGATCCATCACTTATATATATATATATTCTAAAGACGTCTTTTCTGCTCCCTCAAAACTTAACACTAGGAAGGCGTACGGTCCTAATGGTATCCTTCCTGTAGTTCTCAAAACTTACGCTTCAGAGCTTGCACCCTTCCTTGGTAAACTATTTCGCCTATTTCTTTCTACTTCAACCTTCCCTTCTTACTGGAAACGTGCGCTCATTCAGCCTGTGCCGATAAGGGGGACCCCTCTCAACCCTCGAACTATCGTCTCAAATTTCTTTAACCAATATATGCTATGAACAATCCACAATGAAAGAATAAGGGAGATGTATAAATGGAAGAAGGGTGTAATTGATAGAGAGGAGGAGGGTGTGCTAAAATGGTTTGGACTTACGTGTAGAATGAATGAGGACAGAATGGTGGGTACTTAGATCCGATATGGATAGGGGTAGGAGGAAGGAAAGGCAGAAGTGGAGATGGATGGATGGAGTGAGAGAGATTTTGATGGAAGTAATTTGAGTTTAGAAGAGAGTAGAAGATTTGTGGAGACAGAGAGAGATGGAGGGCGGTGGTGAAATGGGTTGAAAGGTAAGAATAGGTATGTTTGTAAGGGAATTGTGGCGGGCACCACCCCACGAAAGTGGGATAGGTGATAATGAAATATATATATATATATATATATATATATATATATATATATATATATATATATATATATATATATATATATATATATATATATATATATATATATATATATATATATATATATATAGTGATGGCATACGCATTCGCATATTCATCAAAATTAACATCCGCATCCGCATCCGCATCAGCATTTTAGCAAAATTAACATCCGCATCCGCATCCGCATCCGCACTTTTCTAAAATTCAACATCCGCATCCGAACTTTCTAAAATTCAACATCCGCATCCGCACTTTCGAAAATTCAACATCCGCATCCGCACTTCTCTAAAATTCGACATCCGCATCCGCAAATTAGGAAAAATGACATGAGAGAGAGTAAACTTATAAAGTCTATATTGAAACATTCAAAACTTGAAGTAGAAAATCCGAAACTCTCATCACCATCCTTTGAAATAATGACTTACGAATGGGATTCGACTAATGTTACATAAACAAACAGACAAATTGAAACGTACTAACAAATTATGACAAAGTCCGGACGAGCTGATATGGCGAAGGGCGACAGACACAAAGGTAGACGGGGAAGCAAGTTGGACGTCACGCACAATAAACCGTACGTGATCAATACTCGTTCGAGACGCTTATATTAAAATCAATATTTAAAACAAGTTGTACTATGACATTTACATATTCTATATATTTTTACGTTAAAAAAATGTAATCTGAACCACCTTAAAAATCAAACACAAACAAACGAATATATATATATATATATATATATATATATATATATATATATATATATATATATATATATATATATATATATATATATATATATATATATATATATATATATATATATATATATATATATATATATATATATATAAAGAGAGAGAGAGAAGCAAAATATTGCAGAGAGAATTTACAATTTTACATAGTTAACAGTAATTTCCTACTAATGCAGTTTGGTTCAGGAGTTCAAATTTGACGACAAAATTTGCAATTCAATTAGTGCTATTTTCGCTTATTCTTGTTGTCAACTGTTGCTCCAGATCGCGTGACGTCTGCACAAAAAATAAATTTAATGTTCCAGAAAATTTTTTTTTGGCTTAAATTGGATTGCATTCTGCAGTGTAATTATCGAAAGTGCCATATATATATATATATATATATATATATATATATATATATATATATATATATATATATATATATATATATATATATATATATATATATATATATATATATATATATTAAGAATTATTTTTTTCCATAGTAATAATGTCAATGAAAATTCAAACATAAAATATTACTTGAAGAGTACACACACGCACACACACGCACACAAACACACACAATGATACTGTTTGACCGCTACAGTGGCTCAAAGTAAAGCTATCAGTTTGCCCGGTGAGAGTCTGAGGTTCGATTACTCATGCTGACCTTAAGATGCAACTTAGACCAAGAACTTCCTTCCAACAACTCCAAGAATAGAGGTTGAAGCCCATGGGGCAAGAGCTTAATGAGATCTTAATTCAAATTTAAACTAAAATTGCAGCCTTTGGCACTTACCTCTCGCTCGTTATTTCCAAATGATATTCCTAAATTGGGCATGGCTCTCAAAATGGCCACGAGAGACTGGATGGTATTCGAATACACAACTGGCCTATATTGTTTGAAGTCTTCATTTGTGAAACCAGCCTCGTGAATGATTCTGAAATAAAATTATCAAGAGTTAAAAATTTTGTAAATAACATCAACAATAAAAATTATAATCCAAACAATTATTTATAACTTAAAAGAAAATTGGAAGACAGACACCATTCGAAATATGAATTATCATTGGAATTCAAAATGGCTCCAGTGGTTATTAATTTTATATTTAAAAAAAAATGTTTATATAAAAAAAAAAATTTAAAGTACACAATGTAGCATATTAATACGTCACTCAAAATCATCATATTCTGCATTTGTTTTTGTTTTTTTTTAATGGCTATCTAGTACCGATTGACATCAGTGAATAAAATAATATTGAATAAAAGCTCAGTTGGAAGGAATACAAAGGTAGTCTGAGGAGTACTTCAGCAGAGCCTGAGATATGTTGAACTCGTTTTTACTTATAAAGGGACATACCTTCTCCTTTCACGCCCAAGTAAAAGCAGGTGCCCACATAACACCCACTGGATGAAAGTTTGCACACACCTTAAGGACACTAAATGTAGATGATAAATTGATCTTGTGGTCCTTCGCTTCTCAGGAAAAAAAGAGAAATATTGTTTTTACCGCCCTCTTCCTGATCTTTATATGAACATTGAAGTAAAATAATCTCAACTTTACATGTATAACTATCTTTTAATATTTAATTATTCTAAATAGACTGTATGTAATTTTCCCAAACAATTTTGGCTCCCTATCATTTTAGTCAATGACCCCTTTTAAAAAAAATTAGTCATCAGAACAAATAAAATTATAAATCCGGACCAAAAATAATGGGAGGAAGTAAACAATATCTGGATAAAAATAGAAAACAATGAGTCAAACTATAAAATGATTTCACGCTCTTTCATTCTCTAATTAAATAAGATTAATGTCCAAAATATTTCTCTTTTCATTCAAAGAGAACTGAAATAAATGAGGGGGCTAAAGAAAAAGGAGGGGACTCTAAAGAAAAAGGAGGGGACTCTAAAGAAAAAGGAGGGGACTCTAAAAGAAAAAGGAGGGGACTCTAAAAGAAAAAGGAGGGGACTAAAGAAAAAAAGAGGTGACTAAAGAAAAAAAGAGGTGACTCTAAAGAAAAAAAAAGAGGGGACTCTAAGAAAAAAAGAGGGGACTAAAGAAAAAAAGAGGGGACTAAAGAAAAAAAGAGGGGACTCTAAAGAAAAAAAGAGGGGACTCTAAAGAAAAAAAGGGGACTAAAGAAAAAAAAGGATCATGTAGAACGAAATATAAAAGTTGCAGTAATAATTATTATAAACACAATAGCTCTATTCAATCACTTTTATTTTCCCTAATTCCTTTTTGACACCCGGTGTATTGAAACATTTCGGCCTTTAGTCCGAGTTACAATTGCATTTCCCCAATTATGGGGGACTCAATGTAACTGGCTCTTCACCACCTATATATATATATATATATATATATATATATATATATATATATATATATATATATATATATATATATATATATATATATATATATATATATATATATATATATATATATATATATATATATATATATATATATATATATATATATATATATATATATATATATATATATATATATATATATATATATATATATATATATATATATATATATATATATATATATATATATATATATATAATTTACCTTCCCATTAAAAATTAAAATAAGAACATACAAAGTCACAAACACCAAACTAACTCTCTTTTCTGTTAACACCATTCCTCAAAATACTAAACCAAGTAAAATAAATAAAAATAAAATTGAAATATAAAATTAACCGAATAAAAACAGGTCACAACTTCAACCTTCGGCAATCATACGAGATGTTATTATATAAATAAAAAACCAATCCTCCTCCTCTTCCTCGCGATAATAAAAGCAATTTTAATGACAAGTTTCTGACGCAAGAAAAGTTATTATCATCATCATCATCTTTATTATTGCGAATTGCAATCGTAAAATGGAAGCAAAACGGCTCTAGCCTTTATCCTTTCGAGTCTCGCGACTCGAGCCTTTACGACTTGCGAGCGAGTGACTCAAGTGATCGATAAACGTGACTCAGAAATCTGCGGGACTCAAAACAATATAGAGATATCTAAAACGAAGGAGTATAATAATCCAACCGGGAAAAAATGAAAATTAATCTAATATAACTTTTCGTAAAGAGAAATTAAAGAATTACGTAGAAGTTACGAAAGGCCTCACAACCCAAATAAACGACGACTGTTCCTATTACATTATAGAACTAATTCATTACGATTTTTCATTCAAAATACACAAATGAACATATACATACATATGCAGAAGTATATATATATATATATATATATATATATATATATATATATATATATATATATATATATATATATATATATATATATATATATATATATATATATATATATATATATATATATATATATATATATATAATTCTTATTTTTACAAATTTGGTTTTATAACAATTTTTTCATTACTTTTTTACTTATTACATAACTTTTGTCGTCACTCACATGCTCACATCAAAGACATAAAATGAGGTATTTTCGCATACAAGCCCAAAGTAACTCCTTAATTAAGAAGCAAATTTTATATTTGGCGTGAGAGGTAAGCAAGCAAGTACAATAACAGAGATATAGAGAGAGTGCTTGTCTCAAAAATTTTTCAGTTTAATAATGGCAAGCAAAACAATGTTGCCAAATATAAAATTCACATACCAAAATACACAAAAAGGATTCAGGGAGGCCAAACCATAAGCTGTGGCCAAACGATGTTACAGAATTTAAAATTTACAAATTAATAAACATATATATGAATCAGAAATTAATTCCACTTTTACTTCCTTCTCTTCTATTAGGCGAGGGCGAGGTAATGTTAAGATGAGATACACTATATAAAGAGCAAGCAATTTTAAAGAAAATATTTTTCAACTGACATAAAATCAATTGTTCGTACTAGCAGTCATTCCGGCCTCGTGCAGTCTTCTTTGAACTAACTGTACGGTAGTAAATAGGCACATGTCTGACTCTAACGGAGGAGGTTTCATAGTGAACGTTCGTTTTGAACCCATATCGATAAACTGCAAGATAGAGATATATATGTCGTCTCTCACTGAAGTACCTTGTCCTCAAGAAGTTGCTGCCAGGCTCCCTGAACAGGCGGAGGATCCGACGCACTGTCAATAGGTTCATCCCCAATCGCTGAGCCACTGGCCACTGGTAGAATCCTGATTCCAATAGTAAGACTGCCCTGACAGCAAGATCCTTTTCTCTTATACTATGTGTTGCCCATTCCTCAAGCACTCTAGGCCAAATGAAAACACAGACACTGCAATTTCCACACGCACACTCAAGTAACTATGGAATTTTTTGGAGTTCAATGTGAACTAATAGAGAATAAACGGTACTGCGAAGTTAAGGTGGTATGCACTCGGATTGAGCACAGTGTATTCTGCTTATTGGTTGTTAGGTTTGTTTGGTTCTATTGTTTGAACCTACTTGTACTGTTTCACTAAGCGCAATACAACCTAATTCTAATGCTATAGTTATAGACACTAACTCAGCCTCATGCTCTATTTTTGTCGTCGTGATATATATATATATATATATATATATATATATATATATATATATATATATATATATATATATATATATATATATATATATATATATATATATATATATATATATATATATATATAATATATAACTTCTTTCAGTTGAGCTAACGAGGAAATTCCGGCCTATAGTATGAAAAAATGAAAAAAAACCTCTAGTGGTCTCTGTTCTCGTTCACACAACAAATTTGTTGTTTCTTCTCTCTCTTTAAAACACAACACACACACACACATGTACAAAAATCTCAAATTTAATCTCTATATTATATATATATATATATATATATATATATATATATATATATATATATATATATATATATATATATATATATATATATATATATATATATATATATATATATATAATGGGGAGAACGTAGCTCAGTCCGAAGCGATGAAAAGTACACCCCATTGGGTTTAACATGCGGGGTGATAGGGTGGGCAAGACCATTCCGTTTCACTCCGTTGCCCTTTGCCTTTGGTTCGTTCCTTTTCGCGTCTCATTTTATCAGAGGGTCTCTAGTGTACCCTTGACTCACATTGGAGTCCCTTCGGCAAGGAGACGTTTCTGGCATTTAGGTGCCACTAACTGTACTGATTTGCGGTTGTACTTTTCTGATTTTCCATGGAATGATCAACGTTTCCGTGGGAGGGGTCCCTCTGAGTGTGCAGAGCACATAACCGAGGTGATTCTCTCTGGCATGGAGGCATACATTCCATATTCTTTCCCTTCTACTAAACCTAACAAACCTAGATATAACTCTGCTTGTTCTCGTGCTATTCACCGCAGGGATGTTGCTTTCAGTGATTACCGTAGTCTTTAAATTCCAGAAACTCATGCAACTTATATTTCATTCCGGAATCATGTAAAATCTATCCTTCGTAACACTAAAAACTCTTTTCTCTGTAAAAAATGCAATAATCTTTCTGGTTCCTTTTCATGTTCTTTCTGGCATTTTGCAAAAAATGTCAACTCTAACTTTGCTCCTTCCTCTTTCCCTCCGCTAATATCTTCTGATGGTTCAACTGCCGCTTTGCTTTCCTTAAAAGCTGAACTCTTCGCTCAAACTTTTGCCTCTAATTCAACCTTAGACGATTCCGGAGCTGTTCCTACTAATTCAACCCCCTCCTACTCCTACTAATTTACGCCTAAAATTGTAATTTCTTCTAAAACGTCATTTCTGCTCCCTCAAAGCTTAACACTAAGAAGGATATGGTCCTGACGGTTTCTCTCCTGTGGTTCTCAAAACATGTGCTCCCGAGCTTTCACCCAGCCTTGGTAAACTATTTCGTCAATGTCTTTCTACTTCAACCTTCCCTTCTTGCTGGAAACGTGCACTCATTCATCCTGTGCCGAAAAAAGGGGGACCCATCTCAACCACCGTCCAATTTCTTTAACCTCTGTTGATCTCTGTTCTCGTGGAAACATCTTAATTCTTCTAATCATATCTCTGATCGTCAGTATGGCTTTCCTAAGAAGCATCCTAATGGTGATATTTCCCTTCTCTCTGACTCTTGGTCCTCCGCTCTTCGTCATTTCGGTGAATCTCTTGCTGCCGCGCTGGAGATACCGAAAGCTTTCGATAAAGTCTGGCACATAGCTTTGATTTCCAAGCCTCCCTCTATCAGAATCAATTCTTCTCTCGGATTTCCTTTCTGGTCATTCTATAGCAGCTGTTGTAGACGGTCACCGTTCATCCTATAAATCTATTAATAGTGTAGTTAGGCAAGGATCTGTCCTATCCCCAACACTTTTTCTGCTTTTCGTTAATGACCTTCTCCCTATTACTTCATCTCCTATCCACTCCTATATCGATGACTCCACACTTCATTAGTCTTTTCAGTTTGAAAGGCGCTTCTCCCAACAACAGTTAAGAGACGCAAGGAGGGTGACCTTTTAGCAATTAACTTCTGATCTATCTCGCATTTCAAATTGTGGCAGAGAAAACATGGTCGTTTTCAATGCCTCAAAAACTCAATTACTCCATCTCTCTACTCGACACTATTTTCTACACAACTATTACATCTTCTTCGAAAACACGCTACTCAAACCTTCATCTCTCCTTAATATTCTTTGTGTTTCTTTATCTCGTGATCTTTCTTGGAAAGATCACTTTACTTCTCTTTCTAAACAAGCTTCTAATAGGTTGGGTGTTCTGAGGCACCTTCAGAACTTCTTCACACCACCGCAGTTGCTTGCTCTTTATAGAGGTATTTTTCGCCCCCTGTATGAAGTACGCCTCACACATCTGGGGTGGTACACTCATACAGATCTCCTTGAAAAGGTGGAGTCTAGGGATTTTCGTCTTATTAACTCTCCAACTCTCACTTATTCTTTCCAATCTCTTTCAGCCCGTCGAATTTTTGCGTCACTTTCTCTATACTATCGCTATTACAACAGACAATGCTCCTTTGAGAAGAGCTCGTGCCACACGTCTTTCTATACAGTCTCATCTTTTCTCTGTCCAACTCTCAGACTTAACCACTACGTTCAATCTTACATGTACTCTACTGGTAAAATCTGGAACACACTCCCTTCATCTATTTTATCAATTTCCTATGACTAACACACCTTCAAACGTCGTGTCTCGGGACAAGTCGGCCTTTAATCAGACAAAGATCCCGATTTGCTCCTTCCTCTGGTGGAAATTTGGTAGGACTCTGGCCTTTGCCAACCAGAGGTAAAATAATATATATATATATATATATATATATATATATATATATATATATATATATATATATATATATATATATATATATATATATATATATATATGACTCATGATTTAATTAATGAAATTTAAAAATATTTTTTAAATTAAAAAAAAAAAAAAAAAAAAAAAAAAAAAAAAAAAAAAAATATATATATAATATATATATATATATATATATATATATATATATATATATATATATATATATATATATATATATATATATATATATATATATATATGTGTGAGCGATCCAATTACCCACAATATCACACTAATTACGTACAAAATGTTTGACCAATTTTTTGTTTATAAGTTAGATAAAGTAACTACTAAGGCTTACGAGTTCGTTACAGGCTCTTTCAACAACTGGGGAAAAAGAAAAATTACCACCTAATACTTTATTTACAAAATTTTCACTTGACTCGAATAAATTTAAACTTTAAGTCAACACTCAATTGAATTACCCTTGCAAATAATTTACTATACATCTTACATGTAATAAACCAAATAAATACTTAAATTTATAGTATCCTTTTAGGCGGTTTTCATAGATATTCTTCTAGTAGTATTAAATCTAGTAGATAAATGTTTTGTTTAGTACCTTTTTCTTTCGGCTTATCGATAGAAGTCTTGCAAGTCTTGTCGAGTAAGTTCATTAAATAGTTCTCCAAAACAGTTGACGAAGTAATTATAGTTCAAATATTGATCATCACAGGCAAAATTGTCAATCAAAAATTTAATCAAAGATTAATAATCAAAGAGTTAATCAAAGAGTTGTTTAAAAATTAGATAAAGTAATTATTGCAAAAATTTTAATTAAAGACTGTTGCAAAAATATTTTCAAAAATTTGTTGACCAAAAATTTATCGACCAATTTCTGTTGGTAAAATAATTTAAACGAAAATTTGTACACAATGAAAAAATATAGCACAACATATAAAAATAATAAATAAATTATATTACAATACACAATTTAGAACGCCGGAAGGGCAAGACTATCTTTTAACAAACTTTCTTCAATAATAGTCATTTATATTACACGTACTTTTAATTCTAGTTGGTTTTCAAAATTTGAACGGTTACATATATATATATATATATATATATATATATATATATATATATATATATATATATATATATATATATATATATATATATATATATATATATAATATATATATATATATATATATATATATATATATTATTGCTTTTGAACTAACCAAATTTCAACTCTCTGTAGACTCCGTAAAGGAAAAGACACTAAATTTTCGTCTACATTTTTTTTGGGGGGAGGGGATGCGACTGCTAATTTTTAACCTTCAAAGATTTTTTTATTTATTTAATGTAAATAAATCTAAACAATATTATTAAAAAAAAAAAAATGTTCTTTTATATGGTAAGAGACACAAACAAACTATATAATAATATATATATATATATATATATATATATATATATATATATATATATATATATATATATATATATATATATATATATATATATATATATATATATATATAATATACGGAACAGAGTTGGAAGAACACTTTTTCGGCACCCTATCAATAAAGATCGTGCATCATCGCCACAGCAGTGCACAACTCGACTACAAACGTATGGAACCCCATTCATATATATATATAATATATATATATATATATATATATATATATATATATATTATATATATATATATATATATATATATATATATATATATTATAAAATAATTTTATTAATTATAAATAAAAAAAAAAAAAAAAAAAAAAAAAAAAAAAAAAAAAAAAAAAAAAAAAAAAAAAAAAAAAAATATATAATATATATATATATATATATATATATATATATATATATATATATATATATATAATATATATATATATATATATATATATATATATATTATATATATATATATATATATATATATGAGAATAGTTTAAAAATATATTCAAAATTAATCTTACAAGCTAGAGTTTTCGTTAAATAAAGTCAAAGTTCTTTTTACGCTTTTTTAATTTAAAACACACACACACACACACACACACACACACACACACACACACACACACACAATTTCAATTTTTAAAAAATAAAATTTTAAAAAATAAATTTTTAAACACCAAAAAAAAAAAAAAAAAAAAAAAAAAAAAAAAAATTTTTTTTTTTATTATTTAAAAAAATTTAAATTTAAATTTAAAAAAAAAAAAATTTTTTATTTTATTTTTTTTTATTATATTATATTATATATAATATTATATATATATATATATATATATATATATATATATATATATATATATATATATATATATATATATATATATATATATATATATATATATATATATATATATATATATATATATATATATATATATATATATATATATATACCGACCGGGACCCCGGATAATAATTAGGGAAAACCGAGGTTTACCTGCTGGGGTTAATTGCAAATTACAATTATTAATAATGGATTCATTCAAGCAAAATATAATAAATTAAAATTTTAATTCTATTATTCCTTCGTTACATAATGGGTGCGGCAAAATGAATGGAACATTAAAGAGGAAACAAACAATTCATTCACTTAATTCACTATCAGAATCTTCTTGAACATTTACATCATCAGTTTTAGAATTTGGGGGAGTGAAATATTCAGGAACAGAAGAGGGCAATGACGCTTAATATATTACTACTCTAAAACCGTATTTTAAAAACACTAAAATTTCTACATTTTTTGGCAATAATTTAATTATATCTTTTAGAACTGATTTCCCTATACTTTGAATTCTTTTTCACTGGCGCTAGAGCTTGCTGGTGGGTACAAATGTACTCTTGCTAGTGTGGGGAGATCATTCTTGTTTTCCTTTCAGAAGGCAATAGAGTAATCGCTGGTGTTTAATAAATGTATGAAAGTGAAAAAAAATTAACACAGACTCGGTCAAATTCGGACATAGTCTTGTACTGGCTTCTGAATAATTCGGAGTCCGCAAGGACAACATCCCACGAAGATGAAAATCCAGAAGATTTAGGGTCATGAAAATTTTTAAATTTTCGTTACTTGAAGTCCTTTAAAACTTAATTTACTATCACCAGTATTTTAATAATGAAACTAGTACTATTAAAGATTATATTTACCTCATTAGACAGCAATGTACACATTTTGATATCGTCCTCAGTATTGAAATTGAACTTTTATTATACAAAATCTGTAATTTTTTTAATTATTTTCTGAAAAAATGCATATATCATTAAATTTAAGTGAATGCTGGCTATTCTAGTCCTTCATTAAAAGTAAATTAATCTCAATTAAAATTATATTTAATTTTTTTTTTTTTTTACCCTAAAATTTCAGTGCTTTTGATCTCTTTATAAATTTTAGGCAACCCCG
>SEYY01001053.1:297605-302605 GCA_009176605.1 Armadillidium nasatum
AATAATAATATTGAATAATATATGAAAACTACGATATACAAATCTTATTTATTTCAAACAGCAAATATGGCTGTTCAATCTTAGGAAATTCAACTAAATTATATAATCTATTATTATTATTATTATTATTATTATTATTATTATTATTATTATTATTATTAATACCACCGCCCTTAAGCATATGGGTTCTCACGCTATTTAAGAACCAGAATACTTCCAACAAAAATTTCCCCTATAGTTAGGTTAGCAATGACTAATAAGACTATTATAAGTAACTAGTATTTGGTTAAAACCTTTCAGTAACTAAGTTACTAAACATAGAACTAATAGATAAAATTTAAAGTAAAATCTTTTTGAAAAAAATGTAAAGAAATAAGATTTCCATTAGTGAGGCGAATGGTTACTGATATTGGGATGGGAGTGACCTCATTACTGCACTGGAAGAGCCTGATAGTAGTATTGGGCGCGCTTTCAGCGGATAAAAGAGCCTATCGGGATTTTGATTTGCAATTTACAAATCAATCTGCTCAAATCAACCTCACGCTCTTTCCTGACACCATTTTGGGGGGTTAAATCAGCCGAAATTGCATTCAAGTCGGGGAAAGGGGGCCCCTGTGAGGCACCGTGAGCCCCCCTCTACCCACAAAAAATCGGTATCAGAAAGCTACCTGAGCTTGCAGAATTCCTACGTTCACCTTCTCCTCTTTCCTGACCCATTTTTTTGAGGTTCAGTCTGATTAAAATCGACTCGATCGGGGGGAACGGGTCCGTGGAGAGTCCGTGAACCGACAAAAAAGGTCAGGAAGGTCCCTGAGATTCCAACATCGCGCGCAATTCCAGAAAATTCCGTTAGGCTCTTTTATCCGCGGAAAGCGCGTCCTATACGTTCTATATGTTCCTCCCCTCGAATAGGGCAATGCCCGTGAGATGTGAACTTTTTAATAAAAAAAAAAAAAAAAAAAAAAAAAAATACTACACTGGATCAACACGACAATAGGGTTACTCACACATACAAACACAGAAGTAATCTGATGTATATGTTGATTGTCGTATTAGCAATGAAGAAGTATTAACCCTGGTGTATATACATACACCTTTCTGCAAACATCAAAATTTTAGAGTCTGCAAATTGCAAAATTTATATAGTTTTTGTCACCGTTTTAGTGACTGCATAGGTGGATGCAATATTTACAAGGTTCACAATAGTGGAAGACAAAAGGTCCACACAAAAATCATCCAGAGATAGGACACCACAAAAAAAAGTTAAAAGTCGACATGCCCGTATAATATATATATATATATATATATATTAATATATATATATATATATATATATATATATATATATATATATATATATATATATATTATATATATATATTATATATATATATATATATATATATATATGTGTGTTGTGTGTGTTGTGTGTATGTGTCTTGTGTATTAAACTATAAATGAGAACCTTGTTCCTTAAGAAGTTTTTTTTTATAACCTTTTTGTATCATCCTTATCAAATGCGCCTTTGTTTTATATATATATATATATATATATTATATATATTTATATATATATATATATATATATATATATATATATATATATATATATATATATATTATATATATATATATATATATATATAAAATAAGGATCAAAATCCATTTATTTTCTTATTTTACTTTTTTTTAAATCCAAATTTTAAGGTAAATCATACATTTTCACTTATAATAAAATAAAAATAAAAATAAATAAATAAAATAAAATAAATAAATTTTTCCAAGAACCCGTTTAATTTTACAATTATTAAAGTTATGATATCAAAAAGATCTTGTAAATAAACTGAGCGAGGTAGTGTCTCGAATGACTGGAATTAAGTTATAAATAATGTGGTGAAATTTCCAGGAAACTTTTTTTCACAATAAAAGGAGGTGAAGGGGTGGAGGGGATTTCTCCTTTTTACGATCGACCACTTGGGAGGGGTGGGGGTTGCTCCTTTTCACGATCGACCACTTGGGTACCAATAGATTATAATATTTTCTGTTCATATCTGCAAATACACTAAGAACTAACCTCTTATATTCTTAACTTTACTTTGGAAATCAAATGCTATATCTGGATTAGAAACGACGAAGTTCAGAAAGTATGATTTGAGAGGGTTTATGATTTTCGAGAGCGAGTCCGTTGAGAGGGTCTATGATTTTCGAGAGTGAGTCTCCGTTGAGAGGGTCTACGATTTTCGAGAGTGAGTCTCCGTTGAGAGGGTCTACGATTTTCGAGAGCGAGTCTCTGTTGAGAGGGTCTACGATTTTCGAGTGAGTCTCTGTTGAGAGGGTCTGTGATTTTCGAGAGCGAGTCTCTGTTGAGAGGGTCTATGATTTTCGAGAGTGAGTCTCCGTTGAGAGGGTCTACGATTTTCGAGAGTGAGTCTCCGTTGAGAGGGTCTATGATTTTCGAGAGCGAGTCTCTGTTGAGAGGGTCTACGATTTTCGAGTGAGTCTCTGTTGAGAGGGTCTACGATTTTCGAGAGCGAGTCTCCGTTGAGAGGGTCTATGATTTTCGAGAGTGAGTCTCCGTTGAGGGGGTCTACGATTTTCGAGAGCGAGTCTCTGTTGAGAGGGTCTACGATTTTCGAGTGAGTCTCTGTTGAGAGGGTCTACGATTTTCGAGAGTGAGTCTCCGTTGAGAGGGTCTATGATTTTCGAGATTGAGTCTCCGTTGAGAGGGTCTACGATTTTCGAGAGTGAGTCTCCGTTGAGAGGGTCTACGATTTTCGAGAGTGAGTCTCCGTTAAGAAGGTCTATGATTTTCGAGTGAGTCTCCGTTGAGAGGGTCTGTGATTTTCGAGAGTGAGTCTCCGTTGAGAGGGTCTATGATTTTCGAGAGTGAGTCTCCGTTGAGAGGGTCTGTGATTTTCGAGAGTGAGTCTCGTTGAGAGGGTCTGTGATTTTCGAGAGCGAGTCTCCGTTGAGAGGGTCTACGATTTTCGAGAGAGAGACTGAGTCTCCCGTGCTTGTTCAAGATTTCATCCATTTGAGAAAATGTTTAATAATTCATTTGAAAATATACGTACATACTTCGTAAGGATGAAGTCTTTCGTTGGAACAATTCTGTTAGAACAACATTAATAAAATATGAAGAATGGAATAATATTAATAGATCGAAGTATATTAATAAATGATTATATTTGCATTTTCAAAGCAAGCGTTTAAACTATTGGAAAAATTCACTGGTTCTTCTACGAATTAATAATGCATTTAACATTTCCTGAATTTTATTTATTTATTCATGCAGGGTCTACTTTACACACATTTTGAATTCTATCTATTCTTAAAACAATTTGTTCTTATAGCACAAAATAGTATAAATATAATAACTATTCACATTTTATTATCTAGTCAAATAATAAAACTATCGAATTGGGTATCCGGCTGGGTACTCAGTGCATCCCTTATATATATATATATATATATATATATATATATATATTATATATTATTATATATATATATATATATATATATATATATATATATATATATATATATATATATATATATATATATATATAATTCTTAGATTGGATAATACGGCATCAGATATAAATTTCCTTTGAAGATAATATTTGAAACTCTAAAATGAAAATGAAGAATCATCAAAACATTCGATTGGCTTCATGTTCAAAAGAAAATTTTTGTCTTCCGAATTTTGTTTATTTGTACTTAAGGGAACGTGAAAGGGGAGGGGGAGGGAACAGGGGAGAGGAGGAAGGGAGGAGGGTGATCAAGTAAAAGTTTCAATTTCCCAATAATAAATAATATCCAAGTACGAAACAACCCAGTCATGCATACTGAGGTAAACAAAGATGCATGCCGGTCCAAAGCCCGGATAAATGAGGAGTTCTGTGCAGTGGGGTAAACACCCACTCACGTAAGAAAATGGGTTACAGAAACCGCCTTTACGGTCCAATGTAAACATCACAGGATATTAAGTAAAGCACGAAACAATTAATAGTTTAAACATTTAATTGTGAAGGTAAATCAAATACAATTGTTAAGTATATAGAAAGAGAAATGTTGTTTGAAACACATTTATTACCAAAGTAAAACGAAAGACACCACAACATTATTCAACACAAACAAGGATTCCTTATCACTTCGAGAAGCAGATTCCCAGCCCTTCCACCCACCCCAGCAACTCTACCATTTTCTTCTTTTTATTTGTTTAATCTTTTAACTTAGAAGAATGTTTTTAGACTTTCTAAGCAGATGTCGGCCATTAACGACAAGAATTCTAGGAATTTTCCCAACTATGGTGGATATTGGTAGGCCTCTGTCCTTTGCCCACCAGAGGAGATAGAAAAAAAAAAAGACTGACATAGTAAAAATATTACTTAGTAATTTTGATCAATGTTATAAATTTAGGACAATCAGGAATCCATATTATTGCCGCAAAAACAGTAAACTAAATTTAAAGCGGCTTCGTAAACAACAAAGGCTTATTTTGATAATCACAAATATTTTTAGATGTCTATTTTTTTGATGAAAATTTTACAAGAAAAATGATAATACCTATTCAAAAAATTGCTTAATTAACGACGTGGTAACTTATATGTTTAAAATAGGCAATTTTTTAAGACACGAACTTCATTAGAAAACAGTCTTTAGTTTGAATTTAAACTTAAATGTAAAAGGGGTTTAACCCCGATTTGTCTATGAATCTCCCTATTCATCTGGCCTACTGTATATACGATATATATATATATATATATATATATATATATATATATATATATATATATATATATATATATATATATATATATATATATATATATATATATATATATATATATATATATATATATATATATATATATATATATATATATATATATATATATATATAATATATATATATATATATATATATATATATATATATATATATATATATATATATATATTTAATATAATGTAAAAGGGGTTTAACCCCGATTT
>SEYY01001053.1:310105-312605 GCA_009176605.1 Armadillidium nasatum
GGTTAATTTTGACGTCTACTGTGGCTCAAACGGTAGGGTGACTGACTCACGTGCTTGAGGGCGCCGGTTCGATCTCACTTGGGGATCCTAGGTATATACTACCTAGAAAAGTTCCACTCCTAGAATAGGGCAATGCCCGTGAGATCTGAACTTCTTAATTAAAAAAAAAAAAAAATGATTACTGTTATTTGCGCTCTGAAGTATTGTATCACTTGTCCGTGATTCCATAAGAAACACCAATGTCACTTTCAATCTTTCGAAGCCATATATATATACGTCTTCATTGTGATTCATAGTGAGTTATATTTTCAGTGTTAGTGCGGACTGCGGAGTCGACATTTTTTTTTTATCAATTAATTACTATAATATAAAAAATGGCCGAAACCCCCCCCCCCCCTCTCTCTCTCTTTTTCTTTTTTGCATTACTATTGCAGAATTGGTTATCTGTTCCTATTGACAACTAAAGTTGTCAACTAAGTTGTCAACTCTGAAGATGACAGAGAGGTCAATCAATCTATGCCTTCGAAATCAGATGCTTGACAAAATTTTCGGTGCCCTAAAAATAAAAATTTTCCCAAATATGTATTAGTTATCCTATAATATATATATATATATATATATATATATATATATATATATATATATATATATATATATATATATATATATATATATATATATATATATATATATATATATATATATATATATATATATATATAATAATTAAAAAAAAAAAAAAAAAAAAAAAAAAAAAAAAAAAAAATATTTTTAAAACGTTAACTAGTGAAATTGTGAATATTATTTTAATAAGAAAAAGACTGGTAAAACTAGTGATAATTAAAAATAAAGTTTCTTTTTGTAATAAAAATAATTATAATAAATATATAAAAATATAAACTATTATTGTAAAAAATAAAACATATCAAATATAATGTAAATTTTAAATTATTACCATATCAATTTCTTAATTGACTTTTGGCGGTCTTTTGTTATCTATTCTCCCGCCAAAATATTCCACCGCTAAATTTGAATTAAGATAAAACTATTATGTGAAACTATTATAAAATGTATTTATTTTATGTTATATAATATTGTATTTTTAAAATAAAAATGTTTATGTCATAATTTCAATAATAATGTATTTATATATATAAAATGTAAATTTATTATAAAATAATATTTTGTAATTTAAATGTATATTATTTTATATACTATTTCAATATGAATTTGTGAAACTTTAAAAATAGTAACGTTGTTAACAATTTTTGTTAAAAATAATAAATAAAGTGGAATAACAACTACTTTTTCCTTAACACCTTCTCACTATTGAGATAATTTTCAGAAGGTATAGGAAAAGTAGTAACATTTCCCTTTATTCCGAGGAGCCAAAGAAGAATCCGCCTCTACAGCCAAGCAAAAGCCCTAGAAGAAGCAGTCCCAAACAGAAGCCCTAGAAGAAGCAGTCCCAAGCAGAAGTCCAAAGAAGCTGCCCTTAGAAGAAGAAGTTCCAACGCCTCTGCTACCCAAAAAGGAAACCCAGTTGGCAGTTCCTTTTGCCTTCGACTGTGGTTCACCTTTTGAAGTGGCCTTCCACCTGAGGCTGCAGACGGGCCTGAAGAGAAGTGGTGGCTACCACACGCCTACCAGTCGGCATTCCACAAAGGGAATTAGGAAACACCCAGCCTTCCTGACGATCCCCTTTGCTACAACAAAGTGTAGTGACCTCCTGGACCATACCTTGGTCACCAGAGAGATAGTTAGGTCACTATATAATTGGTGACTCGAGAGTGTGTCCAGATTTTCTGGACAACTGAACAATGGACCCCGAACACCCAAGAAGAAGCTGCTACCTCCCTTGCCCTTTCCTCAAAGCGGCTATGTTCAACTGAGGCAGTTGATTGCGAACTGGGTGGCCATGTACAAGTTGGGCCTACCAGCCCAACCACTGACCCAGCGAACGTCCAAAAGTTCGGCCTACCAGCCGAACTCCTGTACCACAAGTTGGGCCTACCAGCCCAACTCCCGCCAACATCGGGACTTTCCAAGGACTACGCTGCCCGTCATCATGGTTTCTCACTACCACCAGCTACCTCAAGAACAACAGTCATCTCTGTTGCAGGAATGGAGCCGCCCACCTTCTCAGTAACCTCCCTTCCAACGTGGATTCTTGTCCTTACAACAAGAACAAATACCACAAGGACCACGTACTCCTCAAGAAGCCTAACTTCATTTACCAAATTCTTCTGGCTCAATTCACCTCAACTTAAAAAAAAAATAACGGACAGCAGCTAGACCTCTTTTGGAGCAATTCTACACCGGATGTTTTACGGTCACTTTGTCCCTTTGGATTTCTGCTGCAAAGAAGTTAGAAACAACCTAAAACAAAAAACAACTTCCAAAAAATGCACATTTAACAACTATCTTCGAAAGTGACTCTTCCTACTCCTTAACCAGCAAACGAAGAGTAGTCGTCCTCCAATACATCACATAAACAAAA
>SEYY01001053.1:317605-320105 GCA_009176605.1 Armadillidium nasatum
AGAAAAAATTGCGTGTGTTTATATGTGTATGTGTATAAGAAATCCCATCATCTTAAATTTAAAGAATACCATTAGACTTCAAATACAAAATATAAAAGTGCTTTAACTGCAAAAACATAATTAAAAACATCAAGAAATGCAACAACTTCGAAATGGGATATGGCTTGAATTTTAATGAACAGAATATTTTGATATTCTAATATATATATATATATATATATATATATATATATATATATATATATATATATATATATATATATATATATATATATATATATATATATATATATATATATATATATATATATATATATATATATATATATATATATATATATATATATATATATATATATATATATATATAATATATATATATATATATATATATATATATATATATATATATATATATATATATATATATATATATATATATATATATATTATGGATTCCGAGAAAGCATATGATAGAATATGTAGTAGGAAGCTGTTAGAGATATAGAGGGAGAGGTGGGGAGTGGGAGGGAGATTACTGAAAGGGATTGAAGCCTTTTCTGAAAATTGTACATCGAGGGTAAGGGTGAAGAGAGAACTTACAGATTGGTTTAAAGTAGGAGTGGGGTTGAGACAGGTGTGTGTAATGTCGCCATGGTTGTTTAATCTGATGATGGATGGTGTAGTTATGGAAATGGAGGGGGATGGAAAAAGTATTAGGCCAAGAAGTATAGAGAGTGAATGGGAGGTAAATGTTTTGCTGTTTGAAGATGATGCTGTGTAGGCTGCAGGGTTTGGTGAAAAGATAAGAATGCTGGTGAAAGAATTTGTGGAGAAATGTGCAAAAAGGTAAATCCCAGCAAAAAGTAATGCAATGAGGATTGGAAGTGGGGATGAGGTGGTGAGAGGGGAGGAATGGAGGTGAAGAGGTGGGAGGAAATAGATTTGAGAAGGTGAAAGAGTTAAAATATCTGGGAATGTTGGTAAGAACAGGATGGTGAGCAGGGTACTTAGATCTGAGGTGGAGGGAGGTAGAAGGAAAAGAAGGCCAAAGTGGGGATGAATGAATGGAGTGAGGAAGTTTTTTGGCTAAAAGAGTAAGTTTAGACGAAGGAAGGAGAGTTGTGAAGGACAGAGATGGAGGGCAGTGGTAAGATAAGGGTGAGATATAGGGTGTAAGTATGCGTGCGTGTATGAGGGAATTATGGCAGGTACCACCTCACAAGAGTGAGAATGTTGAAAGTGAATTATATATATATATATATATATATATATATATATATATATATATATATATATATATATATATATATATATATATATATATATATATATATATATATATATATATATATATATATATATATATTGATTTAAAAAAATCTCGAACAGCGTATTGTCTTCGTAGTACAGTTAGGAACATGTCTGAACATTCATTAAATAATATATACAGTTGTGTAAAATGTCTAGTCTTAAGTTCACAGCTTACCGGCATGGAAGAAATGCAATTATTAGACACGAGTACTATGTCGGAGTTACGAATAAAACATTGACCAGGGATGAAATTTTTGACGCTTGAGGGTTGCGCACCGATCGAAATTCAAAGACGCATGAGGGCAGGTCATTTCGATGATTGCAAAGATGGTGAGAATCTTCGACAGTGGGTTGTTTCATCGTGTCATTAGAGTTCATTGGCACAAGAATGTTAATGTTAAAAAGCTAGTGAGATAATTATTTATAAGAAGTGAAGAGTGAGAAATGAAATAACGGAAAAGAAAGTAGCAATCGTCCTGGGGTAGTTACTGTAGAAACCAAACAGGCTTTCCTGATCAGACCTATTGAAGTGTCAGAATGACCCAGAAGCGACATAAAAGACAAGGGGGAGCTACCAAGAGATGGGAAACTGATGTGGGTGGAAGTGTAAATAAATAAATAATTATAAGTACCATAGATTTCTTTCTCCATCTTCAACAAATTTAACATTTACATTTCAAGCTAATAGCCAAAATAAAATAGTAATATTTCTGAAACTGAGTGTTTGAATTCCTTAAGCATGCAAGGCTACATGAAGGAGATTATTTAGATGGCATCTTGTGAAGACAATACAATTAGTTTTGTCGACTCCAAAAATTTTTTTTATATTTTTGCTCATATCAATAGTGAATGTAAAGCTTCTTCAATTGTATAAAACAGAAACCTGAAGATTTGGATCAGAAATCAAAAGTACACAATCAATTGCTTTGAACAATAAAATATTATTAATTATTATTATTATTATTATTATAGTACTGTAATAGTATAAACATGTAAATACACTTTCTCTGAATAAAAATCGTGGGATTGTGTTAAACTGTTAATGGAGGTGTGTGTGGGTGTGTGTGTGTGTGTGTGTGTGGTGTGTGTGTGTGTGTGTTTATTATTTATTTATTTATTTTTTAAATAACTGAGAAGATTAAGAGGACACTAATTTATTAATTCATTTTTAATTTTCTTTTTTAGT
>SEYY01001053.1:325105-327605 GCA_009176605.1 Armadillidium nasatum
CATGTACTAAACTTATTTCAGTAACAATGAAAGAAAACAGAACAAAGAAAAAGCCAAAATACGTACAGTTGTATATTTACAGTATTTACTGAATTTTCCTAACAACGACAACGATGATAATAATAATAGTAATAATAACAATAATAACAACAACAATAATAATAATAATATTAATAATAATAATAAATTTTTAATCGCAGTTCATAAATTAAAAACAAAGTCCACAAATTTGGAGATAATATAGTAATACTTAAACTTATGCTTTTAGAAATGGGTTCTCTCTTATTAGTAAGAAATGCTAAGGATTAAGTTATCGTAACTTAGTAGCAATAGCAAAGTTGGAGAAAGTCAGAAAGAGTCTAGATCCCAATGGGTCTAATTCAATGTCTAAATGCGTGTGTCTGGAAGGGTCTAAATGCGTGTGTCTGGAAGGGTCTAAATGCGTGTGTCTGGAAGGGTCTAAATGTGTGTATCAGGAAGGGTCTAAATGCGTGTCTAAATACAGGAAGGGTCTAAATCACTTGAATTCTTAAGATTATCAGGGATTTTTTAAACATTTACAAAAGAAAAATAGAAATCAACATGTTTCTGAAGTTCTTTTAGTATAGGGCCTATGCCATGGTTGTAGAGCAAAGAGTTTATATAGAGTCAGTGAAAATGTATCCACTCCGACTCCAATATAAATATGAATTTCGATACTCCGTTTCAGTGATTACTGCAATACCTTCCTGTAATTTTTGGTAAACTTTGTATTTTTAATTATGAAAATGTTTTGGATAAAATAATTTTGTAAACCAAAAGATAATCTCAAAAATGGTAAAGGAAGTTCTAGCTAAATCAACTCAGGACAAATTTAACAAATCACAGAATTTAATAAGGTGGCCAGATATGCCACTAGGATTAGATTGTATTGCATTAAGTGACACAAACGGAAAAAAACAAATGTAGGTTTCAACAATAAAACAGCCAACAAACTTAACAACCAATATGCAATAAACATCATGTTCAGTAACACTGCATACCACCCAAATTGCAGTACAGAATATTCTCGGTCCGACAGCAGATTGAGCTCTAAAGGATTTCGAAGTCAGACTTGTGTGAGAAAATTGAAGAGGGTTTGACAGAGTGCTACCTGAAGAAGTTGAACCAGGTCCCCCAGAGATAAGTGGCTTAGCGATTTGGGGTAAACCAATAAACAATGTCTCGGATCCTCCGCCGAATCAGGGAAACGAGTAACAGCAGAAGACAAGGTCAGTATAGCCTTTGTTCATCTCAAATTTTCCTAACGGATGAAGACACACCTTCGGAAGGTAAATAATTTTATGCAATATGCAACAAAAACTTTACACGCAATACAACCACATTGAAGTGTAATTTCGCCTTAATTGCAAGTGATGCTTTACTTTGTCCTGGGGTTTAAGTATTGCTGACTATTTCGCAAGAAATTGAGATGAAAAATAGTGTCCTTTTAATGATAAAGGACTACGATGGTGAAAAACAATGTAAAGCAAAAATTAACTATTTTACTGGCTTAGATAAAAAAAATACACCAAACAAAGCATCAAATTTGAAAAGACATTTTTTATCTCTTTCACCCTAAAATTTGAGGTTGTTAATAGGAAAAGATAAGTTACAACAAAGATCTTCCAACTGCATCAGTCAGCAAAGGGAAATTTACATAAGGGCAAGCATTATTTAACGATGTTATTCGCTGCAAGAAAATTTACAAAAAGTCTAGACAAAAAACTTTCAGAAAAATCTTACCGAACCGTTAGTCAAAAAAAAAAAAAAAAAAAAAAAACGTGGAGTTTGAAGACAATTTGATGTAGAAATGGCTATAAACTTGAGTTTCTCTAGAAAACCAATAATACTTTTAGTTTTCATAATACATTGTTAACAAACTGAAAAAGAAGTTTTCAAAATCTTTTATAAGAAACGATTCATTTTCTTTAATAATGAGCAACATCACTAGAAATAAAGTTAACTAATTGAGAAGTCGAAGTCGGGTTAAGTCAGAGTAAAAATATTCAACTTAATTCCCCGAGCTTACTAATAGGAATATATATAGTTGGGTGCCATTTATATATATATATATATATATATATATATATATATATATATATATATATATATATATATATATATATATATATATATATATATATATATATATATATATATATATATATATATATATATATATATATATATATATATATTCTCTCGCAATTATAGACCTAGGGAAAACAACGCCCATTTCCCAGTGGCAATTTAGAGGGAATAAGAACCTGAGACCTCGTTTTGTCCCTTAAAAAAAAAGTAAGACAAGACCATAGAAATTTTTAGGTATTTTTAAACCTTTTAAAATTTGTTTTTCTCCTCTTAAAACTAGATTGAGATTGGGAGCAATGAAGAAGGATTCCCAATTCCCAAAAAGTGAAAAAAGATTTTTAAAAATATTTTTTTTATTTTTATTTTTATTTTTTTTATTTTTTTTTTT
>SEYY01001053.1:337605-345105 GCA_009176605.1 Armadillidium nasatum
TTATTATTATTATTATTATTATTATTATTATTATTATTATTATTAGTAATAGTAGTAGTAATATTTAGTTTGACAAGTTCCGGCACCGGGTTATTAAAGATGCCTGGTTTCGGTTCCACCCAAAAGCCTTAGAATACAACTACTCTGCTCCACACTATTATTATTATTATTATTATTATTATTATTATTATTATTATTATTATTATTATTATTATTTATTATTATCTTACCCAGTAATAATAACTTAATATCCTTAGCAGCTTGTAAACCATCTTCCTTTAAATTTTTTTCTATCAGCCTACTGCGAGACCGGGCGGCCCTCTCTTCTGCCGAGATGGCACACCCCATTTTGGTGGTGGCTCACTTCAGGCGATAACCAACAATCAGATTATCACAATATGCAATGATATATCACCAATGCCACTCTTTCACCACGTCCAATTGATTCGGTGGCAGAATACGTACACTGTAACCTTACTAAATACACCACCGCACTAACTTCCGTACAGCACATGTAGCAAATTATGTATAACGATATGGTATGCTTCTGCTAATACTGCTTAAGCATTATATTCAAGTACTTTAACAACATTTTTTCATCTCAATGTCTATATGAACTTCCATGATTCAGTACCGCAAACGTTACTGAAATATTAAAGTGAATAGTGAGACTACTGTGTCAATACTCGTATAGTTGCATATTTGCCAATTATCGCACAGAATATTTCGACGCACGCGCACTGCAACTTCCCAAGCTTGTTACATAAATTTTTCTTTTTATCGTTTGAATAATAAAGTTAATTAATTTTCTACATTAATAATCGTTAATAGTCTATCATTAGGGTTAACAAGTGCCAAAATATGGTACTTTAAGGTAGGGGAACGATATAGCATATTATTATAAGAGTAAACTACTGCCAATTTGTTTTTTGCCCAATTAGATATTTAAGTGCAATGACAGTAGTTTTAGGGAGGTACATAAATTACTAAGCGATACTTTCAAATTACTAAGCGTTGCTTTCGAGTGATGTGACCAACATTTTAAATATTCTGTCTGTGCGACATGGTGTACGGAAAGATGTTGCATACGTAGGATAGGAGGGCCATTGATAAGCTATCGTATAACGGTATGGCACTATAAGTAGTATATGAATATTTTTTTTTACTTGGAAACCTTTATGTAATAAACATATGTAACAGAAATCCTATGTTTATAAAGCATTGTTTACTTACCTAACAATAGTAATTTAATATCTTTGGCTGCTTGTAATCCATCTTCTTTCAAATTTTTTTCAATTTGCTTACTACGGGCCTGAGCGGCCCGCTCTTCTGCCGACATGGCGCACCCCATTTTGGTGGTGGCTCACGCCAGGCGTCAATTAACACCCAGGCTGTAGTTCTGTTTAATTATCACAACAAATAGGGCGCCACAATCACACCACTGACACTTCACCACACTCACACACGTATTGGTGGCAGGGCAGCCTTATAACGTCCTCACGGTAGCCCTTCGCGCACCACACTGAATTGTACCTAATCTAAATTGACTCGAATACCGAAAATTCTCACAGAATCAATGTTATGCTGTTTCTAAAAACCGAAATAAGATGAAATATTAAACGAATAATATCAGAATAATGTACTGGTTTTACCATATATAAAACGAGAAAGTAGCTAATCTACAATTTCTTGTACAACGAAATCATAAAAATTTAGCATATTATCATTAGGTACGTTAAAATTATTAAGATTCCTAAATTATCGTACAGCATTTTCGGACAACGCAAGCGCAGACCGATACAAGTACTACAAAAAGCCGAATTATTTAGGCGTAACTATTGTAAAAAAAATATATATATATATATTAAATAAAAGATATTGAAATTAAAATATTCAAATTCCCGATAAATATCAATATCGTTTCCTAATATAAATTATTATCTTCTCTAACTTGTTATGTATGTTAGGACATTTTGTAAGTAATAAGAAAGAAAAGGTTATTACATTCAACATACTTCATATTTTCTTATCAAACGTAGATTGCAGACGATTTATTATTATTATTATTATTATTATTATTATTATTATTATTATTATTATTATTATTATTATTATTATTATTATTATTATTATTATTATTATTATTATTATTATTATTATTATTATTATTATTTTTTTTTTTTTTTTTTTTTTTTTTTTCAATCAGAATCAATTTCTTTTGTATTCTTCATTCACACGATACAGTATGTGAAGTATCATATTGAAATTGAAATATTATCTACATAATAATAATAATAATAATAATAATAATAATAATAATAATAATAATAATAATAATAATAATAATAATAATAATAATAATAATAATAATAAATTATAATGAACATTTAAAATCATTTCACAGAAATATATAATATATATATATATATTATATATATATATATATATATATATTATATATATATATATATATATATATATATATATATATATAATATATATATATATATATATATATATATATATATATATATATATATATATATATATATATATATATATATATATATATATATATATATATATATATATATATATATATATATATATATATATATTATATATATATATATATATATATATATATATATATATATATATATATATATATATATATATATATATATATATATATATATATATATATATATATATATATATATATATATATATATATATATATATATATATATATATATATATATATATATATATATATATATATATATATATATATATATATATATATATATATATATATATATATATATATATATATATATATATATATATATATATATATATATATATATATATATATATATATATATATATATATATATGCCTCCTCTGGTGGGCAAAGGCCAGAGGCCTACCAAATTCCACCAGAGTTGGGAACATTCTGAATCTGGTCGCTAATGGCCGACGTGACCCGATACACGGCGTTTAAAAGTGTGCAAGTCAAAGGAAGTTGGGAAAACAGATAAAGGGAGTGTGTTCCAGACTTTACCAGTAGAGTACATGTAAGATTGAGCATAGCGGTTAAGTCTGGGGTCGGAGAGTTGGACAGAGAAAGGATGAGACTGTGTAGAAAGTCGATGTCGCACGAGCCATTCTCAATGGAGGAGGTATGCGACGTGAGAGTTCAGAAGAGCAATGTCCGTTGTAATAGCGATAGTATAGAGAGAGTGACGCAACAATTCGACGGGAAGAAAGAGATTGGAGAGAGTTAGTAAGAGCAAAAGAGTTTATAAAATGAAAAGCCCTAGACTCCACCTTTTCGAGAAGAGAGCTGTATGTGTGGAACCACCCCAGATATGCGAGGACGTACTCCATACAAGGGCGAACAACACCCCTATACAGAGCAAGCAACTGGGGTGGCGTAAAAAAAAACACGAAGGCGCCTCAGAACACCCAACCTCTTAGAAGCTTGTTTAGAAGAGAGAAATAATGTGATCTTTCCAAGAAAGATCACGAGAAAAAGAAACACCAAGAATATTAAGGACAGATGAAGGTTTGAGTTGAGTGTTTTTCGAAGAAGATATCATAGTTGTGTGGAAGATTGTGTCGAGTAGAAAGATGGAGGAATTGAGTTTTTGAGGCATTGAAAACGACCATGTTTTCTCTGCCCCAATTTGAAATACGAGAAAGATCAGAGGTCAGTTGCTCCAAGGCCTATCCTTCTTGAATCTATCAACTGCTGTTGGGAGGGACGTCTTTCAAATTGAAAGGAGTAATGAAGGGTGGAGTCATCGGCATAGGAGTGTATAGGAGACGAAGTAATAGAGAGAAGGTCATTGATGAAAATTAGAAAAAGAGTTGGAGATAGGACAGATCCTTGAGGAACACCACTATTTATAGATTTATAGGAAGAACGGTGGCCGTCTACAACAGCTGCTATAGAACGACCGGAAAGGAAATTAGAGAGAAGGTCACAGAGAGAAGGATAGATTTCGAAAGAGGGAAGTTTGGAAATCAAAGCTTTGTGCCAGACTCTATCGAAAGCTTTCGATATGTCTAGCGCCACAGCGAAAGATTCACCGAAACCCTGAAGAGCGGAGGACCAAGAGTCAGAAAGTAGGGAAAGAAGATCACCAGTAGAACGTTCTTTACGAAAGCCATACTGGCGATCAGAGATAAGATTAGAAGAATTAAGGTGTTTCCAAATCTTCCTGTTAAGGATAGATTCGAAAACTTTAGAAAGAACGGAGGTTAAAGAAATAGGACGATAGTTAGAGGGTTGAGAGGGGTCCCCCTTCTTCGGCACAGGTTGAATGAGCGCACGTTTCCAGCAAGAAGGGAAGGTCGAAGTAGAAAGGCAAAAGACGAAATAGTTTACCAAGGCAGGGTGCAAGCTCGGAAGCACAAGTTTTGAGAACCACAGGAGGAATACCATCAGGACCATACGCCTTCTTAGTGTTAAGCTCAGAGAGAGCAGAAATGACATCTTTAGAAGAAATTACAATGTTAGGCATAAATGAGTTGGAGGGGGTTGAAGGAGGAGGAATAGCTCCGGAATCGTCTAAGGTAGAGTTAGAGGCAAAAGTATGAGCGAAGAGTTCAGCTTTAGTAGAAGGCAAAATGACAGTTGTGCCATCAGAAGAAACTAGAGGAGGGAAAGAGGAATAATAATGAAGCAAAGTTAGAGTTACACATTTTTTGCAAAATGCCAGAAAGAGCGAGAGAGGAAGATGATCCGGGAAGATTATTGCATTTGCGGGGGAGAAAAGAGTTTTTGGTATCTCGAAGAATAGATTTTGCACGATTCCGGGATGAAATATAAATTGAATGAGTTTCATGAGTTTGAATATATATATATATATATATATATATATATATATATATATATATATATATATATATATATATATATATATATATATATATATATATATATATATATCACTACCTCACTTTCTTTGAAGAGACGTCTATAGCAATGCCGTCTATCACAACTTGGGGGCAAACTTGCAGTTGATTTCCCATCTTTTTCCCCAGGAATGATTATTGCTTCAGAGGGATGAATCACAGTTGTTTGAAACCTTTCTGGCGTTTAAGTGTAGATCTTATTTTATGAATTAAACTTTCTTTAACTTGTTTTGCATTACGCCTACCACGCTTAATTAGTTTAATCAATATTTATAAATGTTTATTATGACTTACGATCAATTATATATGTTATTATTATTATTATTATTATTAATTATTTAAAGATTTGTATTTATATTTAGTGGATCAATATGTTTAAGTTGTTTTAAAAATTTATTTAAATTTTTTGTGGTAAAATTAAAAAGTCTATAATTAAAATCTACAATTTTTTTTTTTTTTTTTTTTTTTTTTTTTTTTTTTTAATAATAAATTTGGATTTTAGCCCTGACTGTTCTAGAGATATATTTCACTCTAGTACTTCTCCTTCAATATCCGATATATATATATATATATATATATATATATATATATATATATATATATATATATATATATATATATATATATATATATATATATATATATATATATATATATATATATATATATAATATATATATATATATATATATAATTCAAATGAAACTTTAATAATAACTAGATGAATGTATATAAATATTGACGTTTCGGATTTATAACATAATCCATTATCAAAAAATAACCTGAAGAAAGAATAATAATAAATAATTAATATATAGACATTTAAAATAAACAAATGCACTAGTAGTAAACATATAAATAAACTAGTTAAATTAAATAGATTAAGGAAAAATTAGTATGAACAAATGTTTTTTGAATATAAATTATAGTGTTCCTATTTTCATACCATTTTTTCTTTGTTAAACTATTTAATTTAACTAGTTTATTTACATGTTTACTACTTGTGCATTTGTTTTTTAAATATATTAATTATTGATTAATTACTGATTATTATTCTTTCTTCAGGTTATTGTTTGATAATGGATCATGTTATAAATCCGAAACGTCAATATTTAAATATACTCATCTAGTTATTTTTAAAGTTTCATTTTAATTGATGTTACTTCCTACTCTGTTGGCGATATGTTTCATTATACGTATAAGGTTCCATAAGAACAAGTCTTTAGCATATATATATATATATATATATATATATATATATATATATATATATATATATATATATATATATATATATATATATATATATATATATATATATATATATATATATATATATATATATATATATATATATATATATATATATATATATATATAATTCGGACAAAAGTGGGCGGGGTTTCTACCAAAAAAAGGAAAAAAAATCTTTTTTTTCTGTATAGAAAATATAATAATCTCTTTGGTTTTCTAATCTTCCAATTCTTGCTGGCACTTTTTGTTAAATATTTTATTTTAAATATGAAATATTTTTTTTAATTATTAAATATTTTTTTTATAAAATATTTGTTCCCTTTTTTTTTTTTCCTTTTTTTTCTTATATCTTGCTTGTTCTTTCGACGTCTTACTTTAATGCTAAAGCTGAACTACTCCTCCGATCTCTTTCGGACATTTAAACTTTTCATTCTATTTTTAAAATTTTTTTTTTTTTTAATATATTTATTTATTTAAGCCATATAAAATATTATTTCATATTTTTATTTATTTTATTTTATTTTTTATTATTTTATTTATAAAAGTTCGCATCTCATGGGCACTGTTCTGCTTTGGGACCGATCGGGGTTGGAATTTTGCCAGGGCAGGGACTGGGGCCGGGGCTCTGGCCGGGGTTTCTAAAATTTGTAAAGAGGTCAAAAGCAATGAAATTTTATGTTAAGAACTTTAGATATAATATTAAATTAGATTAATTTAATTATAAGGAAGGAGTAGAATAGCCAACATTCACTTAAATTAATGATTATATGCATTTTCTCCGAAAAAATCAGAAAATTACGGAATTTGTACAATAAAAGTTTGAAAAAACTACAAAAATTCTGAAAAAATATTTTTGATTCACATTAGTGATTCAACAGGTTTACTTTTAGGTAAAATCCAAAGTTAAAGTTTGAAAAAAATGGAACCCCCCCCCAGATGTGCGACGCATACTCCATTCAAGGGCGAACAACCTCCCTATACAGAGAAAGCAACTGGGGTGGCGTGAAGTAATTCTGAAGGCGCCTCAGAACACCCAACCTCTTAAAAGCTTGTTTAGAAAGAGAAGTAATGTGATCTTTCCAATGGTGTTTATACATATTGTTATTTTATAGCTATGTATCAAACTTGTATCATTTAGATACATTATTTCAAAATTATTATTTTGTTTTTACTTTCAATCACTATGACTAAAAGTTCAGCTTCTGCAGTATGAGAGTACTTTACAATGTTTCAGGATAACCTCGAAATAACTAAATGTAACATCTGCTGCCAGGAAATTAGAAGAGGACCTGCGGGTACCCCAGGTAAAAACATTTC
>SEYY01001053.1:350105-357605 GCA_009176605.1 Armadillidium nasatum
AGACATTAAGCCAAAGTAGAGATATATCAAGTACTAAATGAACAGTAATGTTACAGAAGTCTGCATAATGGTACTTTGAGAGAGTAGAGATTTCAAATCAATTGACATTCGAATTAATTCATAGAGAAAATTATTTTTTATAACTTGCATTTTATTTTTATTTATTTATTTATTTTTTATTTCGAATTCTTATTAAATAATTATAAAAAACCAAAGTTTTATATATATATATATATATATATATATATATATATATATATATATATATATATATATATATATATATATATATATATATATATATATATATATATATATATATATATATATATATATATATATATATGTGTGTGTGTGTATGTGTTTGTTTAGAAGAGCAAAAAAAATTTATATCAATTTAATTTCGTTAAAGTATTTTTATCAACAAATAATTTGGTTTCCTCTCACTGCTTTTTAATCTCCTAATATATTTCAAATATCCTAAATATATATATATATATATATATATATATATATATATATATATATATATATATATATATATATATATATATATATATATATATATATATATATATATATATATATATATATATATATATATATATATATATATATATATATATATATATATATATATATATATATATATATATATATGAGTGAGAGAGAGAGGTAATGTTGATTGATTAATTAATAGATAGATAGATAGATAGGTAGATAGATAGATAGATAGATAGATAGATAGATAGATAGATAGATAGATTGATAGACTCACCGGCAGAAATATGTATAGGCAGATAGATAAATAGATCAAATGTAGAACTCTGTTCTTATCAAGTTAAAATTGGAGAGGAAATTAAGTTGAAATTCTAACAGGTTGGTTTATATGGTTGATGAGCATTCGAATTCAAGTCAATCTCTGAAAGTCAGTTTTCCAATACACACACACAGTTTATATATATATATATATATATATATATATATATATATATATATATATATATATATATATATATATATATATATATATATATATATATATATATATATATATATATATATATAAATTATAGGGGGAGGACGTCGTAGTGCAGTCCGAAACGAAGAAAGTACCACCCACTGGGCTGAACACGCGGGGTGATAGGGTTGGGTTGCCCATTCTGTTTCACTCCGTTACCCTTTGGTTGGTCCCTTTTCGCGTTTCATCTTCTCAGAGGGTCTCTAGCGTACACTTGACTCACATTGGAGTGCCTGTGCTCCCACAACCTTCCCCCTTCTTCACATGTATCCTACAAATTTACCAGAGCTTGCACCTATATTATCTATTAAATAAATCAAAATGACGAAACACAAATCTGCTTCGGAGGATCCAAGAGGGATGGATTCCAAATATAAACCCTCATCCACTACTTCCCCCATCACCACTTGGGAGTTGGTGGCCTCCAGTGATGGGACTGGTGCCACCAAGACCTTGTTGCGGACCTGCCCTGGTGCGTGGTCTTCTTTTTTCATTAATTTCTGCTACATTCGCGGTCTTTTGTCCAATCTCCACTTTGTCGAACACCACCACTCTATATATATATATATATATATATATATATATATATATATATATATATATATATATATATATATATATATATATATATATATATATATATATATATATATATATATATATATATATATATATATATATATATATATATATATATATATATATATATATATATATATATATATATATATCGCTCCAGATATTTGAGTGGGTGTCTTTTTCTACGCTTGCTGATAGTCTGACGTCAGAAAGATTGTTCCTAAAATACTTCATTTCAGTTTCATTGTTCGGAGCATAGTTTTTATTGATCCATATTTAACACGTTTACTTGGGCGTCTTTGTGTGCATGAGTGTCTATGGGTTTGTGTGTGTGTGTGTGTGTTTGTACATGCTTGTAAAGGTTAACTCTATTGCCTTCCTCTTTTATGGAAAATGGAATTGGAACAATTATAATTAGTTTTTCGGGAAACAAAAAAAATCAATGTTTGTGTATAATAAAAGTGCGCGCACGCACCTACACACACACACTCATATATATATATATATATATATATATATATATATATATATATATATATATATATATATATATATATATATATATATATATATATATATATATATATATATATATATATATATATTAACGGTCTACTGGTGATATACTTTCCTATCTCACAGATCTATGGTTTTCTGCCCTTAGGGACCATGGGGGGACTTGTGTGGTGGCGCTTGACATATCCAAGGCATTTGACCGTGTGTGGCATATGTCACTGCTTTCCAAGCTCACCTCCTCCTCTTTACTTACTTATGTCTAGCCTTCTTTCTAATCGTTCCAATTCGTCTGTTGTTGATGGTGCGACTTCTTCCTTCTCTGTCAATAGTGGTGTTCCTCAGGTCTCTGTCTTGTCTCCTACTCTATTCCTACTTTTTATTAATGATTTTCTCAGTTGCTCCTCTAACCCTATCCATTCACATGCCGATGACTCGACCCTCCATTTTTCTCCTCATTTTAAATCTGTGCATCTAGAGTTGCCTCTCGTCTTCATCTTTAAGATTCCGTTCATGCAGATCTGGATAGAGTTTCCCAGTTGGGTCGTCTCAACTTTGTAAAATTTAGCTCTTTAAAAACTCAACTTCTGGAAATCTCCCTCTCAAAGACACCTCCAAACTGTTCTATTTCTTTCGACTGTTCTCCCGTCTCTCCTTTTGACAATATAAATATTCTTGGCCTTTACATAAACAAAAAAAAAATGTCTTGGAAACCTTACATAAACAATGGTTGCTAGGGCGGCCTCAAAGAGGCTGGGAGTTCTGTTTAGGCTGCGAGAATTTTTTCCTTCTTCGCAGTCGCCCCAATTATACAATTGGGCCTCATCCGCCCTTGTATGGAGTACTGCTCTCATATCTGGGGTGGCTCAGATTTCACCCGTCTTTTGGATAGGGTTGAGTCCAAGGATAAAAGACTTATAAACTGTTCTGCTCATACAAATTCACTTGACCCTTTATCTATGCGACGTGACGTTGGTGCCCGTCTCTTTTCTCTAGGTACTGCAGCGGCAAATTCTCGAGGGAACTATCCACTAGCATACCTCCACCTTTACGGCGTGATCGTAGCATAAGGGGTTCATTGTCTGCACATAAATTTTTTGTAAACATAAGCAACTTCAGGCTTGTTCGCTGTGGTGCCTCCTTCTTTCCAGCCACCTCTGTTTTTTGGAATTCTCTCCCATCTTCTGTGTTTCCTGCTGAATTTAATCTCCATTCCTTTAAGGTCCACGTCTGTGCTCACCTGCGAAATTTGCGTTATGTGGGGCTTGAGGGTTGTTTTATCTCTTCTATTGCTATAGCATCCCCTCCTTGAATAGGGCTTTGCCCGTGAGCGGTGGTGATGTGTAATATATATATATATATATATATATATATATATATATATATATATATATATATATATATATATATATATATATATATATATATATATATATATATATATATATATATATATATGTGTGTGTGTGTGTGTGTGTGCGTGTGCATGCATGCCAAATCGAACTGCATGTTTACTCTGTATTCGTGCAATGCCTTTTTTTCTTTAATTAAGTATATATATATATATATATATATATATATATATATATATATATATATATATATATATATATATATATATATATATATATATATATATATATATATATATATATATATATATATATATATATTCCATGTGGCAAACGAGAGGTCCAGGGTTCGAGGCCTGGCCGGAGCGGGAAATGTGAGCGATTTCTCCTTGCGCTTAGCTCCGAATGACTCAGTCGTTAAACGAGTACATCAGTGGAGTGCCTTTGCCACTGATGGGAATAATCTCCGGCATCCACGATAGGCTTGGCCCAGCCAGCGGTATCCGCCGTGGGCCCGTGAAACCCTAGGATCTTCCTCGAAAGATCCATCTGACAGGACGATAGTCTTTCCTGGGGGATGAAGATTATTATTATTTTATTATTATTCCATGTGGAACATGCCAGTCTCAAGCTCGGATAAAGGAGAAGGGTTCAAATGAATGGCTTAGCAAGCCAGTGGGTTAAAACAAATTTTCACTTGAAATTCTTAAGGTATAGCCTCGTGAACGGAGAGATTCAAATATATATATATATATATATATATATATATATATATATATATATATATATATATATATATATATATATATATATATATATATATATATATATATATATATATATATATATATATATATATATATGTGTGTGTGTTTGTGTGTGTTCCTATACCTAAATATCATATTCAGTGCATCGGGCTTCCAATATTTATTATTTCTTTAGTCATGAATATATCAACTGTAATAATTATGTACCAAATTCATGTTAGAAAATATCGATTAATAAGTATTTATGTTATATAAAGATAGTTGCTTATTAAATTGCTTAAAGATGTAGAACACTCCTCATCCTCCCAATAAATTAATTTTTTTTATTAATTTAAACTCTTTACGAGTAAATTAATTTATATTAAACAGGAAGATTATTGGTTCCTTAATAGACTTTTCAATGATGAAGATCACGCCCCAACCTACAATAAATTCTTTTTCTTTCCCTTTTTTTTTGTAAACTCTTTACATTTACGATTAATACGTTTTAGTACGCTTGTGTGAAATGTGCTTATATAGTATATCGTAAAAGATACGATGCTAAATATGGTTGTATCTGAAATTTCATCCCGCATTGTCAGATACATATGCCTTTTGAAACTAGGATACGTGTAATCTGAGACGAGAAAAGCGGAATGAAAAAAAAAAATAGTTCAACGACTAATTCCACGATCGTTTCGTTTTGCGCTTTTTTTGGTACATACGCAAAACTCGAGTGGAGATGGATGGATGGAGTGAAAGAAATTTTGGGTGGAAGGAGTTTGAGTTTAGAAGAGGGTAGTAAACTTACTTGCGAAGAACAGAGTCAGAGAGAGATGGAGGGAAGTGGTGAAAGGGGATGAAAGGTAGGAATGGGTATGTTTCTGAGGAAATTGTGGTGGGCACCACCCCACGAAAGTGGGAAAGGTGATAAGTGATATATATATATATATATATATATATATATATATATATATATATATATATATATATATATATATATATATATATATATATATATATATATATATATATATATATATATATATATATATATATATATATATATATATATATATATATATATATATATGAAAACTCAATTCAAACCTTCATGTGTCCTACATTATTTCAGATTGGGACGGATCATATTCATCTTTATTATATTTTTTTTTAAAGTCCACATCTTCCGGGCATAGCTTCATTCGAGTGGAACTTTTCTAAGTAGGTTATACATATAGGATCGCAAGCCGGATCGAACTGCCCTCAAGCATATATGTCAATAATAAACCGTTATGCCACGATACACGGCAAATCTGCACTCAAATGCTAAATGGTTCGCAAATTCTGTACCCCATTTCCTCAGAAGGTATCTCAACAGTACTTTCGATCATTGCCTGGAGTCCTTGTAGATAAATTCTTCAAAAATACAGGACAGTTTTAGAAGTACAGGCTCGAACACTTTCATTTATTATATTTAATATCAAAAAGAGATTAAACTTTCTCGGATAAAAATACTTTGAGGGACAAATGAATGACATATACATATATCTCCTCTGATCCCTTCATCTCTTGGGTATTGGGAAGTAAGGGTTCTGATGATGGATTAGGTGACGTTACGACTACCGACTTGTTCTGGTTTTCTTTCTTCATTAATTTCTATTTTGTAGAATACCATCTCTCTTCCTGTAGACCTCATCTTACTCTTAAGCGAAACTTATGTGTCTAGACACTCCAATTGCAAACTCACTCTGCATGGTTTCTCTTACTGCATTAATTTTTTAGCTGGTCAGATTTTTCTCATTTGCCATTAATTTGCTCTTAAATATACTTAATTCAAACTATTTTTATTCTTTGGATTTCGTTTGTCTATAATTATCGCTTGAAGATACAATTAAATTGTCTACAACTTTCTCTTGAATGAAGTAATTGATTATTATACGCGTGGAAGACGTGCTTATTGAACATTGTTTTGACTAAATTTATTTTTAAACAATGTTCTTCGAGCTCTGTTTAGCACAACTACTATCCTTTGTAATTCTCAGGATCTGATGTGAACAATACTAGCTATTTCATTAGTAAATCTTAACTTATTTAGGTACGTACCTTCTACTCATGTATATACCCATATTTTCCCTATTTAGATACCAGATTTATTTTTCCTAATATTGCAAAAAAAATTTTTTTTGGTGAATATTGTATCTAGCTACTTGTTTAAGTCCTCTTTTGAATGATACTCGATTACTCTCTTCAAATAAATACTGAAGTAGCATTTTCATAAATGTATTTAAAGATATTAGAACTGGACTTGAAAAGCCTTGACTGTTCACAGAGTTTCTTATTCTTTTTTTCAGTCTAGAAAAGCCATGCAAAAAAACCATTCATATTCATTACATCTTCCCGCCAGCTGTTGAATTACTTGAATCAGATGCAGTTATGCTATAACCTCTTCTAAGTATCACTTTTCCATGTGGTTGTTCAGTAATTATTTTTTATATTAGTATTGTATTTTGTACATACTGGAAGTTAATTGGTAAATCGTTTTTAAATCTTCCTTCTCATTTTTTTTTATTGGAGGTATGATGATGGCGTTTGACCATTTGTCAGGGATTTTGTGTACTTGCAAGAATTTATTCTGTAACCTTGTTAATACCAGATTCTCATCAGTCTTTTAATAATACCTGATAAAATTGCCTCCACAGAAACCCGTTCGTGAATCAATGTTTTTTGGCTATGAGGATAACTCAGAGGTAAGGCGTCGGGTATATACATCGGTTCTTTGTTGCAACACACGGTACTTTAACAACAATGGAGGCAAGTCTTCCATTTTGCCGTAAGTAAGCCACATGTACTAATTTATTGCGATTTTTGCATTCTCCAATTTAATACTGACACTCGAGGAAGGACAGGTTAAAAACCTAATGAAATCACCGCGACTGAAACCCATTCGCTTAAAGTTGTCCTTCAAAGTATTTTTGGCTTTGAGGATGGCGCAATTGCAAGGTGTCAGGTACATTGTAGCATGCGGTGGCTCGACCCTAGAGAAGCAAGTTTTTTTTAGTTTCTGTAATCTATCAATATGTGCGTATGCCTGTTTGCATATATATATATATATATATATATATATATATATTATATATATATATATATATATATATATATATATATATATATATATTATATATATATATATATATATATATATATATATATATATATATATATATATATATATATATATATATATATATATATATATATATATATATATATATATATATATATATAT
>SEYY01001053.1:362605-380105 GCA_009176605.1 Armadillidium nasatum
AGTAGAATAGAGAAGGCACAAGTAATTTTCAATATATTGAATATTATAAGGAAAACAAAATATAATAGCAATGTGAGATCAGTTTTGTTATAAGGATGTCAAACGTGGAGTCCAGGTGGAGACAATATAAGAAAAATTTTAGAACCCGTTTTAAAAAAAAAAATATTTGAAAAGGATGGGGATTTTCTGGACAAGAACTATAAACAACAATGAACTGGAGTGAAAGATTTGGATGGAGTTATCAGAAGATTCAACTATTTGGGACATCTGTGGAGAGGTAGCAATGAAGTAGGCCTAAGGAAGCTGTGACATGGATACAATGTTGACAGTGGGAAAGGAGAAGATCTGCAAGAACATTGGAGAAAAACTACAGAAGACCTGAAGATAACAGGGTGGAGTTGTAGTTAAGCTAAGAAAAATGCTCAAGACAGAAGCTGCTGGAAGGAATCTGCCGCAGTCCTGTGCACTAGAAAGAACATTATACATTTTTGTGTATATATATATATATATATATATATATATATATATATATATATATATATATATATATATATATATATATATATATATATATATATATATATATATATATATATATATATGGCAACACTATATATTTTTAACTTACCTCCCTAAAGGTAATTTCAACATTTTGATTTTATTTGTCTTAGCTCTTTTGCTTGCCTCAGAACCATAAAGTCCATGATCAGCAATTCCACCAAACATGTATGTGGCTTCATAGTCAAATAAATTCATTTCATCCATGTCTTCCTTTGAATATGGGAATACATAAATCAACTTTTCTCTTGGAAACAAGTCTAAGTAGCTTTTAGAGGAAATAATTATTGGATAATGTGGTTTCATAATATATGACATTGAACCCTGTGAGAATTTATGAAATTTCTTTGAATCAAAATCAACATTACATAATATGAGATTAAAAGGTTCAGGATGACTTATATTGTCCAAAATACATTCCTGAAGTTGTTTAGCCACCTCAAAAACTTGGGTTGGTTTCATATGTCTATAATAATTCATATCTATTAGCAATGGCTGATTAAATTTTATTGCATTTGCAAATTTACTTTCATAAACAGATTCAAGCTCATCTGGATTAATTGAAGGAAACATTGAATTTTGCAAAGGGCTATATTCAATATGTCCATGTGGGATAAATGTTTTCTTTTCTTCTAATTCTTTACTTAATCGCATTTGTTCTTCTTTTATCACCATAAAATCAAGAAACTTCTTTCTCTCAAATTCGTCTTTTATTTCATATAGTCGCTCCAACTGCTGCTCTGATAATTTTTCAGGAACGTTTTCACCTAAATATCTTAACATTTCAATCCATTTTGCAAGTTTCTTCTTTTCTTGTCTTATCTTCCTTTGCCTTTTACCAGGTGACATTTTGTTTTTAGAAACTTCTTGGCAATAATAATAATAAGTAGTAAGATAATTTTCATTAACTAAAAATTTGGTTTTAAAATGAAACCATGTTATATTGAAATATTTTCTTTTCATATTTAAGGGAACAAGAAACTTGGTATTATAACTTATAGCTGTTAGAAATTCTCTTAACATTATATTCAATATTAAATTGTGTTTATTACAATTGATAATTTAAATTAATTTTTTAAAAAATAAAAAAAAAAAAATAATAATAATAATAATAATAATAATATATATATATATATATATATATATATATATATATATATATATATATATATATATATATATATATATATATATATATATATATATATATATATATATATATAGGGCTTGGGAACTCTTTTAGTTTTAATGGAATCATACAAATTTAACAAAGTTAATGACTGAGTCCAACAATAAGTAATGCATGCAAAATTATTTAATAACTTAATTTTTGCAAATTATACCATACTTATATACATTTATAAATTTAAAGTGCACAGAACCATGGAGTGCAACTAATTTGACTTGTGTAATAAACCTATTTGATCATATTATTTTAGAGATAGTATATTAATAAATTATATTTTCTAGGAAAATGAAAATGTAAAGATTCTGAAAAAAAGGAAAATATTTTATAAATTAAAAATCATGAAATATTAAAACAATTTTCTTATAATATTTCTCTGATGATCAAAGAAAGGGACAATCAATAAATATAGCCTATGCTTTAGAATAAGTCTTGTTTAACAATTATAGCATGAGCTTTACTCAAATTACCTCATAAAGGTGAATCAAGTCTAAATTTAACATATTCAATTTGTTCTCATCTACTATGCTCATATATACTAATCCAATCTTAAATAAGGATCTAAGGCTAAAGAACTGAATACCTTTATATTGATTCGAATTGCTTTGCTTTAATTCTTTATTATTAATATATTCAGTGTTTGAATACTTTAAAGCAGCAGGTATACATAACAGGAAAATCTTTTAACAGTTGCAACTGCTTCCTCTTGCAGTGTTAATTCCATGTTTTCCGGAATTCAAAGGAATATACTTGTGTAACACTTTTTTTTTAACACAGTAATTAATATACTGGTATGAATAACTAAATCAAATAATATTTATTAACATCTTCTATTATTATTAATGAAATTATAAGAATTGACATCTAGGAAGTCTATTTTTCTACATAGTATAGAGCTATATCAGTCTGTCTAATTCCCCAGTTTCATCAGCAAATAAGGACTGATCCCTAATTAGAATTTCTGAAATATTTTAAATATATGTTTCTCTGGTTTACCTTTATTATTTTTCATATTTGCTTTTAAAGTTGTCTATTGGTCAAAATATAATGCAAGAATTATTTGTGAATGTGTTTTCGAATTCCAACCTATGCATAGTAATCACATAAACATAAAGAGGGAACATTTCAAGGATGTCTTTTGAAGAAACAATTATTTCATACCATATACCTTGGAATCAATATTAATAACAATTTTTACAAGAATTTGGAAAAACTATTTTAGAGCATGAAATGCTGATAAAAAATCTGTAAAGAAAAGCAAATTTTTTTTTTTTACACAATCACCAATGTAAGGTTAAAAAAAAAAAGTAATGATCTATATACTACATATGTTTCAGCAGTAAATACTGAATGATACTTAAATATAAACTAAAATATAATTCATTATAAAGAAAAATGCAAAATCTTTACTGAGTAAAAATATTATAATTTTATCCCTGTTGAACATGAATCTTTTTAATATATAAGGATCTACCAAGTATATCATATAATTATTTTATAAAAGTATCATAAAAGTTCTAATTTATACAGCTGCTGCTATCATTAATTTGATGTCTGTCAAGTTAGCGAAAGATTTTCAGCGAAAGATTTTTTAAAGGACAAATTTCAGAGGACAAATAAAGTTGACAATTTAAAAGGACAAACAAAATTAATAGAAAATAATTGGTAACTTGACGGACATATTAATTTGCAGAGAGTCTACTTGACGATCATTTTCTATCAGACCACTTCAATTTTTCAAAACATATTAATTTGCATAGAGTAGAGAGTTTACAAATTCTCTATTTATATAATTATGTACCAATTTCAGAACAGGAAGATTTTCATTTTCTATCAGAGGCTCCCACTGCTTGTTGATCTAGTTTTAATGAATTACTTTTAGACAAAGAATCATAAATGAAACAAATAATTTATTTGGTTCTTATAATTACTTTATACAGATACAGTAATAAATATGCCAATACTGTAAATATTAAGGCATTTTTTTAGTGTTCAGAAACATTTTTTCCCAAATTTAGCCAAACTACAAAGACTAAATGATCTGAATTACTATAAATCTTTTTGGGTAATTATCTTTTTTTACCTTTATTTTTAATAAAAAAAATAACATATAGTAGTCACTGGGTGATCATACAAGTTTAAAAATTCTACTATTTATATAATTATGTACTAATTATATAAATAGTAGAATTTTTCCGTCCTTATACTGGCAACTCTACATTAGCGGTTGGCCCAATTTCAACTAGACCTTTCGCCATTCATTTAACCTAGGTAACTGTCGTCATTCTCTGTTTTACCCATAGACTTTGGTTTTACCCAAAGTCTATGGTTTTACCATACCCATAGAGAAGGACAAGAAACATCGATATTTGTACAAAATTAAGAAAAATAATGCGGTTTTACCGCACGCGTGATCTGTTATGTTACTAGCCTCGTTTTAATCAAGTGACGTACGTTAAACCAACAACAAAAATATATACTACACACATGAAAAATGGTAGAAATTTTGCTTAAATTTTATTTTATAAATGAGCAAAAAATTACTTAAAATTTCTAGAAGTAAAGAAAAATATCGTTGGTCCGATACTGAGGATTTAAATATCGATATAATAGGTTTTGAAATTTAAAAAAAAAATATATTTATACCGATATATATCAAAACTTTTTCAGCAACCATAGATCATTGATCATTCATGTTTGCCTTGTGTCATGGAATATAGTCATTGTTGATGTTAATTTTTTCATTATTCATATATTTATTCAACTCAGTCAGCAGACTCGATTAAATTTGGACATAGTCCTGTATTGGCTTCCGAACTGTCGTAGTTCGCAAGGACAAAAAATTCCCACGAAGATGAACATCAGAAAAATAGAGACAGAAATTACACGGGCCTATCGAAACTAGCCCAGTCAAAAAATAATAATAATTGGGAGAGCATCACCAGCTCTCGGAGCGTGTGGTTCACTCGCTCTGAACTGGTGGTGGCCTGAAGGGCAGTATTTTGTCTGCCTGGAGGGACGGCATATGCCCTCGTAGGTGAAGTCCGCTCTCAGAAACAAACAAAACAAAAGCATCACCAGCTCTCGGAGCGTGTGGTTCACTCGCTCCTGAAGGGCAGTATTTTGTCTGCCTGGAGGACGGCATATGCCCTCGTAGGTGAAGTCCGCTCTCAGAAACAAAACAAAAGCATCACCAGCTCTCGGAGCGTGTGGTTCACTCGCTCTCAACTAGTGGTGGCCTGAAGGGCAGTATTTTGTCTGCCTGGATGGATGCCATATGCCCTCGTAGGTGAAGTCCGCTCTCAGAAACAAAACAAATAATAATTATAATACTAATACATGCAACAAAGACCAAGTCTATCCTATCCCTAGTTATCAGTTCATTCATGCATGCAAATTAAGGTAAAAATAAAACTAAGCTCTTACATATATTTAGTACAAACTAATGATACATGCAAAATGCAATGAACCAAAATGAATTTGTTAATTTCTTATGATCATATATATATATATATATATATATATATATATATATATATATATATATATATATATATATATATATATATATATATATATATATATATATATATATATATATATATATATATATTGGTCTTCAAACTAGTTTATAAGCAACCACTCTTTATTACCTAATATTGCGCTGAGATAAAAATTGAAATTTATTTTCTAGGGTATCAAAAGTATCAGAAAATTATGAATAAAAGTTCTACTAAGGTATGATAGACTTACTTTGACTTTATTTATTTTTCCACTGATTTTGATAATACAGGCTAATCCCGCATACTTTACCTCACACAATGTGGAAGTCAGTGGGATTTGAAAAAATTGACTATTTTCTCTGTTGAACATGTACAGTAATTAAATACAAGATAGATAATTTTGAATAGAAATCTATCATATCTCTTAACTGAATTTTAAATATGTATAGTGTTTGTGTGCTCACTCACCAGAGGATGCAGAAATGAATGATAAACTTTATAATATTATTTTTACTAACATTGGTTTTAAAACATTTGTAAACCTTGATAGATAATCAGAAAGGTAGGGGTATACTGTAGATATTTTCATTGATTATATTAATTGCTTTATTAGTAAATATTAGGGAAAATTAACCATTTATAGCTGGATTGACCTGTAATATAAAAAGCACCTTTAGCTTTAGATGTTCAATTTTTCTTGCAATATATATATATATATATATATATATATATATATATATATATATATATATATATATATATATATATATAATATATATATATATATATATATATATATATATTAGTGATGGGACTATTAATCATCATCATCATTGGCCAAATATTCAAATATTTTCTCAATCATCACCATTAATTATCTACTGATTGTTTTTCTAATTAATTTAATTATATTAGCTTTTCAAATATGTTTCTGTGCTGACTTTTTCTATTGAGAAAGAAAGACTATTTAGTAGTAAGAGCTAAATATACACACCAAAACAATCTAATTACCCCACAAACTGGAGAAAAGATTGTTTCTGCATAACAATTTAAGAGCTCTATATAAAAGTTTAGAATTAGCATGTTTGTTCTCAAGATATTACAGGGTGTCCCACTTGCTCTTGGTCTTAGATATGTGCTTATTGATATCAAAATACTGGTCATAAATTAATAAAATATATATATGAACATCTTCAATGAATTTGTTAATCATTTGGATGATGATTAACTCAGTACTGGATATTTTCACATTTGTGACATCACTTGTAGCATGCCCATGTGATGTCAGTGTGTATGAAACTGAGTCCCTCTTTGAAGATTGGGTCATCTCCAATGAAATTTGGCTATCAATGTCTCCTGACATTACCCATCTGGATTTCTTCCTCTGGGGCATGCTTAAAGGGAAAGTGTTTTGCAATAAGCCACATACTCTCATGCAACTGAAGACAACATTCAGCAGTTAATTGACACTGTGACTCTCAATGTTAGCAGAAACATTTCGTAACATGGAATGTGCAAGCATGCTTTGATTTTAATGGCAATCACTTTCAACACTTTGATGTCAGAACAATTCTCACACCAAAGTTAGTTTGTAGATAGTTTTATTGCCTTATGACCAATAGTTTGATATGTGTAACCTTATATCTGGGGACCAAGAATGAGTGGGAAACCTGGTGTTATACTATATATTTAAATTACATGTATTTACACATTTGAATAAAGAAGAAGGAAAAGACAGTTTAATTCTTCCTTATTATGAAATGTTAAATTTATTAAAATAAAATATTTTTAAAAACATACTTTTTCAATTTCATTGTCATCATCAAAAAATTTATTGTCCGATCACTAATATATATATATATATATATATATATATATATATATATATATATATATATATATATATATATATATATATATATATATATATATATATATATATATATATTATTATATATATATTTTTTTTTTAGCATGTTATTTTTATTAAAAATTAATTTTCCAAGAGTGTTTTGAATGTCTATGCTTTTAATATTTTAATGCCTGCTCCAGGTTTTTTAAAAAAATAAAAAAATTAATTCATTAAATAATTAAAATAAAGAAAATAAAAAGCAACCTTTTTTTTTTCAGAAATATCGTAAAAAGAAAATTGAAATGTCAAATTTAGTTCAGTATGTAATTGTGAGAAAGGATCTTTTAACTTCGTTATCATGGCCTGTAGGGGCAATAATAGCACAGGCATGTCATGCAACAGTAGCAGTTACTCATATGTTTTACAATGATGAAAATATGATCAAATATCTGGAGGATATTGATAATATGTGCAAGGTATTTATTGATATTTTATTAATGAATTATTATTGAAATAATTATAAATAATAATTAATTCTATTTAAACTATATATATATATATATATATATATATATATATATATATATATATATATATATATATATATATATATATATATATATATATATATATATATATATATATATATATTAGAGATGGATTACCAAATAACTGATACCAATACAAATAATTTTCAATCACCCAATACCGAAAGTATTATGATACCTCTAGAATTTATTGAAAGAAAATCAGTGTGTGTCCAGAGTGCATTCTATAATCTTTCTCTTCTACTAAGCCTTACAAACGTTGATTTAACTCTGCATATTGTCGGGCTATTTGCCGCAGGGATGCTGCTGTCAGGAATTACCATTGTCTTCAAAATCCAAAAACCCATGCAATTTAAATGAATAGTGAAAAATCCGTTTCTTAATAATACCAAAAACCATTTCTTAGCACAAAATGTAATAATTTTTCTGGCTCTTCCTCATTCTCATTTTGGCATTTTTCAGAAAATGTCAATGCATACTTTTTATCTTTGTATCTTCTTTCTGCATACTGCCGTTTTACCTTCTAAAGTCGAACTCTTTGCTCAATCTTTTGGCGCTAATTCAACTTTAGATGATTTCGGAGCTATATCTCTTCCTTTAACCCGCAACTCATTTATGTTTAAAATTGCAATTTTTTTCTAAAGAAATCTTTTCTGTTCTCTCTCTGTCTTGATGGTATCTCTCTTGTGGTTTTCAAAACTTGAGCTTTTTAGCTAGCACCCTGTCTTGGTAAGCCATTTTATCTCTGTCTTTAATGTTTGGAATGTTCGTAGCTATCATACGCACGACAATTGTAAATATGAGAGGTTCACAAAATTAGACAACCTGCAAACACTGAATCCCAACCCCTCTATGTACTATGTACGCGCACCTACGAGAGAGTATGTGATCCTTTGTTTCGTTGCAAAGGATTACAGAGTCAGTTCCCGAACCCTTGCTCGGAGTCACAACGTGTCAGAACGGACTATCTTGAACATCCTGCATGATGAGAATCTGCACCCTTATCATTACTAACGTGTCTAGTGTCTCACTCCCGTGTATTATGCCCTCCCCCCCCCCTTGCATGCAGTTTTGTCTGTGATTTCAGCAGTGATTTCAACAACATCAACGTCTAAACAATATAGCGTCGTTGAACCTCTTCGCAGCAGATGAATTGTCATTTTACAGTTGCACAACTATATAATTTCCTCTTCTCATCATAAAAATAAATATCAGTATCTTCAAGTGTAATGATATTTTTATTTTGTACAGTACATAAAATTTTGTCACCATATGCAACAGACAAAAAATCAAGGCATCTCCTTTCGTTAATATTCAATAACCTGGTATACATTTATATTTCTATATCATATCATATTTCTTAGCTGAAAAAGAAAATAGGCTTAGAAATAAGTGTAAAAGTAAAGGGCAGTAAAATTGAAAATTTACAAATACAAGCTGCAATTTGTGCCACTATTTATAACTAAAGTTCATCTTTCACAGTTTGTTTAATTTTTAAACAGGATTTTGAATTTGCATTGACTGTTACAGCATTTTAAATATTAAGTTTATATAATTTTTAATTTGAGCTGCCAAGAGAAGTAAATTTGTGTTTATTTGCAAATATAACCTTAGAAGTAAGGTAGGGTGACTGGTTTCAAAATGAGCTTATTATTTTGTTTTCTTTTGTAGATCGAATCTTATTTTGCTTCCTTTGTTTGAAAATTGTTAATTTTTAATTGTAAAATTGCTAGTGAGAATGAAATAAAAATTAGGTAATTAATTGAATGAAGGCTTGTATCATACTAAATTACTAATATTGTTAATTTTCAATACATGAACACTGCATTAACTTTTTTTTTTCTGAAAAGAATTATTAGAGTTACAGTAAAATAAGGAATTTTGTGGTTACTAATGTATAAAAATTATACAAGAGTTTGAAGAGCGAACTTGATAAAGTGGTAATAAATATAAGAGTTTTATTTGAGTTCTTGCTAATATTTGTTTCATAAAATTATCATGCTAGATTCAGGGTTTGTGGTTCAGTGTGACACTTAATCTTCCAAGAAGTTCAATAGAGGAAAAGGTGAAAATTGCTAAAATGACTGTATATATAGTATTCTCTTCTGTTTTTGGTCAAAATGTCTTCCCAAATCCCTGTTACCTTCTCCCTCAAACGAAAAATTTACCATGTGATATTAGACTTTGATTATTATTAATTATATATATATATTTTTTTTTAAATAATGCATTCTCAAAAATTTTCCATGTATTCTTTCATTTTGTGTTCCAGGTGGTGTTAAGTATTTCCAGTGAACAGAAATTAGTGTCATTATCTAGTCAGCTTGTAGCAAGTAATGTTGACCACAAATTATGGGTTGAACAACCAGAAGACATTCCAACTTGTTTAGTCACTAAACCATATCCTAAAGATGATGTTCAACATCATTTTAAAAAGTTAAAATTATTTAAATATGAACCTTAAGGTATTTTTATTTAATGTATTTTCATTTATTATTTTTTTTTTATTATTGTTAGTTTAATTATTCCTAAACTAACATGAATTATAAATAGAAAAAAAATTTGTCACTAAAGCATTTTATTGTTTTGAGTAGTGGTTTTGAAACGTTTGAGAAGTCCATAATTCAATTTCACGCCTGCAAGTTTTCTGATGTGTTTGGATCATTATATTTTTATATCCAGAATGACAGAATTAATAAACTTATATTGGTCACAATAGCTGACATTTTTTAGTATATAGTGAGGATTAAACTCTCGTTACTTAAGGCTTATTTCTGAAATAATTGAATTGTAGTCGTGATTTTTTAAAATATATTTTTCTCTTAACAATGCCTATACGAAGACGGTCTTTAGTAATGTGAAAGATTTTTTCGTAGTTTTATTTTCTAATTTATTGATTCTTTTTATGGAGTCAGTCTCTCAAGGACAAAAAAAAAAAAATAGTGATTAGACGCAGGTTTGTTTGAGGGGGAAAAATTAGAGCAATTTTCTGTTTAAGGAGTTAGTGATCATTTTTTTTACGCACTGCAAGATGATATTTGCTTGGAATATATTAATGATCATATATTTGTGTGTAAGCACAAATATTTTGAATAAGAAATTTTAGAGATATTGTATTCGAAAGTAATGAAAAAAAGAATATGAATTTTAAATAAATTTTTCTCAGTCTTTTAAGACTAATTTAATATTTCTCACTCATAACAAGAGTAATTAGAAATTTATAATTCGGTTTAGTGATATAATTCATTACAAGTAGTTTTTATATTTGAAACCAGATGAAATATATTCTTCTGGTATGAAATAAATGAATTTAAACAATACTTGGAGAGAGAGAAATGTTAAAATGTGTAAAATTGCGTAAAAATTGTAAATCCAAAGTGAGATTAGAAAGGACAACGTAATTGGAAGTAAGTTTCAAGTGGGGAGAGAAGGAATGTATATGAGAATTTGGGTTGAACCACAATTATTCCTGGAATGAATTTTCAGTGAGGAAAAAAATGAGATGATAGATCTCAATTGGAGAACGTATCTGCTGTCTATGTAACAACATTCAAAAATCATTCAAGTTCAAAGTTCGAAAAGTGAAAAGAATTCCTTAGTTACCATGAGTTGTTGATCAATGTACACGGTGACAAAGGGATAAAATAGAATTTTCTAGACGAGTTTGACTAATAGGGAAGAAGTGAATATATTTTATAATTATATTTATTTATCATTCAGATACTAGAGAAATTAACCCTTATATTAGAATTTTATAGATTGTTATTGTAATCTTACAGTCTCTGAATAAAGGCTTCAAAAACGAAATTTAATTTTTTATAAATTATTATATCAGGAATATTTGGATTAAACCTTCTACAGATATTTGCTTCAAAATTCAGATTCCTTCTCTAGGAAACAGACTGAAGAAAAAATATATATTTTGCTTCTGGAATCTTCTAAAATTATTGGAGAGAGAATTTAAAATATCATAAGACATTTAACTTAAAGTTTTTCATTCCGATAAGATGACAATATTAATATTTGAGATTTTGTATATTGCACTCAAGTTGAATTATTTTTCTCGATTCAGCATTCCATATTTTACAGTGTGAAGTGTTTTATGGCTATATTTAATATCAAAATAAAAATATATAGGAAGATCCATGGTTAGCTTTTCTTTAATTTTATACTCTTCAGTAGAAGAAAGTGCCTTAACCCTTTAAAGAGAGTACCCGGTTATACATTTGTACGTGTGTCTATTATTATTATTATTATTATATATTATATTATTATATTATATATATATATATATATATATATATATATATATATATATATATATATATATATATATATATATATATATATATATATATTATATATATATATATATATATATATATATATATATATATATATATATATATATATATATATATATATATATATATATATAAACTAAAAATTTCAGTTTGTTTTTATCCAATGTAATTTATTTTAATCTTATTAGTTAAGGAATATGGTAATGCTGATGAATGTCTTGCTACAAGGATTCTAACTGGGGTATATCTCTCCTGATGTCTGCTTCAGTCAAAGATTGGCAGTGAGACTCGTTTAGGAATATGAATATATAATAAATGAGTTTTTTTCTTGAGTAAAAGGAAAAAAAACTTATATACATTTTGTACTTCATTTGTGACCGTTTACCATCAGTTATTTTTAAAATCGTGAAAATTAGTTTAGTATTCAGTTAATCTAGGTTTCAAGTTGAGCTTTATGTCTTTTGAAGGAACTGTGACCATTCTTAAAATCATATTTACTTCTTCCTCTACAGTCCACTCGAATGTCTTTAAAGCTTCCATAATAAGTAGAGAGAGTTCAATTTCTGCTGTTCTCTTTCCAATACAACTTCTTTTGCCAAGTCCCCATGGAACGTATGCCTTTCTCTGTAGTCTGCAATTGAAAGAATTTCATATATAAAAATGCAATTCTCTTAACATTATTTATATTAGAGTGGCAATGTTAAACTATGTGAAAAGGAAATGAGTAAATTTTTGAAACTTATTAACAGGTTTATTTTTTTTTAGGATCAACTGCATTTGATCATTTGAAATTGTTGCATTTGAGCAAATCACTTGATTACATTATTGGGGTAGGGACTAAGTTTGGATGAACGAAAAATATAGATAAAAATATAGCAAAGCTTCCCCTTTTGAGGAAGTTTTCTTGTAACAATATCGTAAGTGTTGTTAATTCCTCTATATATTCACAGGTCAGATACCTTTATAAATATAAGAAAATTATACATAAAAATTAAATTTCAATATAGTTTGCATATAAATTATTCATTTTTGTTAATTGTTTTAGTGAAAAACATTTACAAGACAACTTTATTACCCTAGAAGTTGATTATTTTTACAACAAATATGTATATAAATTTCTGGGGAAAAGTAGACAGTTGAAACTACTTTTTAAATACAGTTTCAAGTAATTAAGCTTAGTAAATTATTTTTCTCTTTATAAGGAAAAACTTAAGAGGCATTGAAATTTTAGTACTTTCAAAGTATAAACCTTCATGAGACTATTTGATAGCATAATGCAATGCCAGTACCTACATCCTATATATTTGCAGTACTCAAAGGTGAGGCATGATTCGGAAATTTATGAATAAGAATAAACTACGCTTTTACATTTTAATATAGAGTAATATTTTTATATATACTTGTATTACACAGTCAAAATACATTGATTGCCTACCTTTCTTTGTTATCTGTACTTTCAGAATTTTTAGGAAACCATCTTTCAGGCTGAAAGGCGTCAGGATTAGTAAAATTTGTTGGACTTCTTCCCATTGAATATAATGATGATATTACCATTGTCTGTATAAAGTTAGAAAAGTGTTTAATATGTAATTATTTTTCAGATTACTGAAACATTAAATATTTGGTAATATTTTCATCATAAAAATATACAATAATTTAATATTGAGAAAGAAAAAGTGAAACCAAAATTAAAAAGTTATTAAAATTTTTAAACAGTTTTAAAAATTGCCTTTTAGCCAATTTTAAGTAGCAGTATAAAGTTTTACAACAGCAATTATTGTGGGACCTAATTTTTTTTTTATTTTATTTTTTTTATTTTTATTTTTTTAACTTTCATTTTATACTTACTCCTGCTGGCACTGAATATCCACATAGAGTTGTATCAGCTGCCACTTTCCTCGTTAGAAATGATGCAGTTGGGTATAATCTTAATGTTTCTCTAATGATTCCTGAGATATAACGAATTTTTGCTAGAGTTTCTAGAGTCAGCGTTTTTTCCTTTTCCAAGACAGATAAAATCTCTTTTCTTGCCCTTTCTGCAACATCTGGATTTCTACCCAGAAGATAAAAAGCCCAACCAGCAGTATGAGATGTCTGATATAATATATATATATATATATATATATATATATATATATATATATATATATATATATATATATATATATATATATATATATATATATATATATATATATTATATATATATATATATATATTATATATATATATATATATATATATATATATATATATATATATATATATATATATATATATATATATATATATATATATATATATATATATATATATATATATATATATATATATATATATATATATATATATATATATATATATATATATATATATTGCTTAGTCAAATTTGAGCCCATAGTTGTACAAACCCCAACTATGAAAAAGTGTATGGACAAGGGTCCCAAAAATGCAAGTTCAAAAGTTAGTTACTCTGAATTCGCACCTACTTCTGAACTGGAATAATTAACACGGTACAACAAGTGTATATTGGCAGTTAACCTATCGTGGGTAGCTATGAATGGATTATGGAACGATGCTACAGCGTCACATCAACAAACCTGAAATGGAAGCGAATGTGCTAAACGGCACTTCTGAACAACCTGGAACCAGCACACGCAAACTTCCAGAATTTTACGCTTTTTGCAGGCGACAATATGTAGAGTCCTTTACGAACAGCTTAATTTATGTACAGTGAATACAGACTCTCAACAATATTGATTACCCATCACTGTTACAGTTTTGTCTATGGTTCCTGGGAATGTGCAACAATCCATAATTTTATTCCTGTGTCCACTTTACGAATGAATCAAAATTTGCAAGAGATTTGATGATAAATACCCACAATGAACATCAATGGGTAAACTCTAATCTCTATGGTATGATAAAATCTCAACATCGGCAAACTTTTTCTTGTAATGATGGGTTGGTATCGTTAGTGATCATCTGTTAGGACCTAAGTTTTTGCCAGAAGTTTGTGCAGGCGGTTTTTGGAATAAGGGCTGGCGGACCTCCTGGACATTCACTAGCCATTCGACTTTATTTTTGGTTGATGCCAGATGGTTTTTTGTTACAGTTTAGTCTGGGTTGGCACACAGTATTTTGACGATGCTTTACCAAACCGATGGAATGGTAGAAGTGGTCCGATTTCGTGACATGTACGCCCTTCAGATTACAACTCATTGGAATATTTTATTTAGGACTTTTTTACATCTTATGTATGCAACCCTAGTTTCTACTGTTGATGTTCCTCTTTTACGCAATAAACCTCGAACCACTGGCTGTTTTATTTTACTTCCCCCATGATTTGTATATTACATTCGTTGTGCTACATACCTGTGATTTGTGCCCTCCTCATGTGTACGTGTTTGTGCTACATATCCATACTGTTGTGTATACATTCAATACATGTAGTTCCTCTATAGCTACCTGTGCTATTGGACAACTGCCATTATACACTTTGTATCGTGTGGCTTTCCTATTTTGAAGTTGGTATGAATTTAGAGTCGCTATAACCTTTGAACTATGCAGTACCTCCCGTACTTTTAATATTGCCATTAAAAGTTTTTTTTTTTCTATTGCATTTAAGAGTAAACCGCTTTTTCTTCTTTTCCTTATCTGTGAGTGAGTACTTGTTTTACCCTTTCGTTTTTATTAAAATGAATAGACCATTGTTTTTCAATATTTTAACTTATTAAATTTGCATAGATTCGGTCACCTTTCCAGAACAGAGTATTCTTATGTTATGGCAACTCACTAGACAGTTTCCTTATTCAAATTTTGAAATCAAATTTGAAGTCTGACGTACACTATACCGAATGGTTGGGTTCATAAACTGATCGATGCTGGAGGGAGGTTAAATTGTTCAATGTTCTTAATGTTGGATGGCTTTACGAAGCTTTAAGTTAAATATCCTGGCATTGACTTCTTCATTAAGGCCCGTATTTGCTGATGAGTAAGTTGAGCAGTTTCATTTCATCTACTAAATCTTTCTCCAGTTCCTCTTTCCTTTGGGATAGAGTCGAGTCTAAGGCTAGAAGACTAATTAAATACTGTCCCATACTTTCTCAGTACCTTGACACACTTTTCTGCGACGTGATGCTGGTCTTTTTTCTACGGGTACTGCAACAGCAGATGCTCAATCACTTGCATTCCACCATCGTTGATACCCTTTATCACAGGGTTGCCTTGTCTTTGCATGGATTCTGTTTAGAGATGGTGCCATAATGAGAAAGCCAAGAGTTGCCTTTCTTCTTTCCAAATACATCTGTTCTGTGGAATTATTCGTCATCTGTTTTTCTTTGTAGTTAAACCTTCCACACATCAAAACCTGTGTCTGTGTCTACATAAAAAAAAGTATTCGTTAGTTAGTTTGAGTGAGTTTGTTAAGTCTATTTAAAACTCCCTCTCTGAGTAGGACTTTGTGCGTGTATGGTGGCAAAGTGTTTAAGAAAATACCCTCAACTCAAACTGGTTTATTGACCAAACATTTACGAAGGTAACAATACAGGGTTCATAAAGATAAGAGTCGGTAACCCATTATTTCGTGTAAAAAGCAGTGAAGGAAAAGGGTGAACAGCAGTAGCTGTGAGGGTGAACCTGAGGAACATGATTGACAAAAGGGGCGCACTTTAGAATAATGTAAAGAGGAAGGAGACTTGTAATGTAAAAGTCAGTGAAAATTCGTTCTCATGTTGGTCTGGTTATCAAGTACAATAAGCAGAATTTTTCCACCTGAGTTCGTAGAAAGTCTGCTCTTCATAAGAAACTTTTCTAAATATACTGCATTGAGTGATGTTCACTTGGGATAGTATTATTAAATGCAAAACTTTTGAAATTTGTGATCGCAGGATCAATAAAATTATTTTTTGAAGGACTTAAACGTCCTTAATTAGTTAATATGATAAAATTGTAGTACATATGAATATTATCCAATCTTCAAGTTTGATATTTAAATCATTCATTAATAAAACAGTCTTTGTTACATGTTAATACTTTTCGTTAAATAGATATAAATTATTCAAATTTATTTCGAAATTTAGATGACTTTTTTTATGCCGATTCATTATATTTCTTAAAGCTTATAGCCTTTGCTAACCATATATTCACTTTTTTAAAATTACAGTTTAAAATTTCTTACCGTATCAGCAGAAGCAAGAAAAAGATCCACAAACACAGATTTTATGGTTTCTTCATCTAGACTCCCTTCTTCTATAACTTTGTACAACATGCTATTCTTCGTTCTCATATCAACATTTTCAACCTTACAACCATTGTAGGCTTGTTCGACGTAATAATTTACCTTTAGGAAAAAAAAAGAGTAAAATTATATTAGTTTTTTTTATACCATTAAAAACGCTATTTATATTGAAAATTAATTAATTAACTATGTACCATATTTAAGAGCGGTTTCCACAGCTGAATAAAAATTTTTCCAAGATTTTAGTCCAAAGTTTCTTTGCCAATTTTGCGGGCCATACGTAAAGGTTTGCACTCTCTACGAAAATTTC
>SEYY01001053.1:385105-387441 GCA_009176605.1 Armadillidium nasatum
GGAAAGAGAAAGGATAAGACTGTGTTGAAATACGGAGTTGGAGGGGGTATGCGACTGGAGAGTTCAGAAGAGCATTGTCCGTTTGTAAAAGTATAGTGTAAAGAGAGTGTCGTAACAATTCAACGGGCAAAAAGAGACTGCAAAGAGTTAGAGCGAAAGAGTTACTAAAACGAAAAGCCCTAGACTATATCTTTTCCAGGAGAGCAATATAAGTGGATCCATTCCAGATGTGTGAGGCTGTGAGGTATACTCCATACAGGGGAGAACAACGCCCCTATAAAGAGCAAGCAACTGGGAGGGGGAATCGTGAAAAAATTACGAAGGCGCCCTAGAACACCTAACCTTTTAGGAGTTTCTTTAGAAAGGAAAGTAATGTGATCCTTCCAAGAAAGATCACAAGAAAAAGAAACACTGAGAATTCTAAGGACAGATGAAGGTTTGATTGAGATGTTTGTTTTCGAAGAAGATATCATAGTTGTGTGGAAGGTTATAAAGAGAAGGTAGACTGAGGAATTGAGTTTTTGAGGCATTGAAAATGATCATATTTTCTGTGCCCCATTTTGAAATACGAGACAGATCGGAGATTAGTTGCTCCAAGGTCCCCCTCCTAGCATTAATTAACTTATATTGAAAGAGGTAATGAAGGGTGAAATCATCGGCATTGGAGAAGATAGATGATGAAGTAATAAAGAGGAGGTCCTTAATAAAAAATAGAAAAAGAGTGGGGGATAGAACAGATCCCTGAGGAACACCACTATTTATGGATTTAAAGGAAGAACTGTGGCTGGCTACAACAGCTGCTATAGAACTACCGGAAGGGAAATAAGAAAGAATAACAGAAAGATAGATTCCGAAAAAGAGAAGTTTTTAAATCAAAGTTTTGTGCCAGTCTCTATCGAAAACTTTCGAAATGTCCAACGTCACAGCGATAGATTCACCGGAACACCGAAGAGCTCAGGACCAAGAGTCAGAGAGAAGAGAAAGAAGATCACCAGTAGAATATTCTGTATGAAAACTATACTGGTGATCAGAGATAAGATTAGAAGAATAAGGGGTAACTTTCTCTACTCAAAATATTCACAAAGATTATAAAAGGGCATTTTGCACTTACTTTATCAGCTAAACAATTTCATAATATTACTCACTCTTTTATTATTAACAGTGTTCTATAATATATATATATATATATATATATATATATATATATATATATATATATATATATATATATATATATATATATATATAATATATATATATATATATATATATATATATATATATATATATATATATGAAATTATTAGGACAGGACCTGTCAAAACATGTAACGATCGCATGCAACCGCATCTTTTTTCCGAGTGAGTATGTACTTGTTTGAACGTGTTCCATACGCAGTTGTCTGGGTGAAGCTTCGATCGATGTTCTCGCAATGCATTACTGAATGTTGTAGTATAAACATTGTCGTGGAAAGTAGTTTGGAACAACGTGTTGCAATAAATTTTTTTTCTGTGAAATTCGGGGAAAAGTGAATTGGAAACATTCGAAATGGTGCTTGTAGCTTATGGAGATAAAGCACTAAAAGAGCTCCAATATTTTCCTGTTGTATAAAACGTTTCTGGAACATGTCGAAGACAATCCGAGAGCAGGTCGTCTCAACACATCTCGCACAGACGACAACCTTCAGAAGGTAAAGCAAATGTTGCGTGAAAATCGTCATTTATCATTAAGAATGACAACAGAGGAGCTCAGTGTTAGCAAAGATCGACTTTTGAAAAGAATCCGACTTGCTAGACTAAGGTGACCATCCTTCCCGATTTTTTAAGCCGTGTCCCTATTTTTTTAGTGGGTAAATCGGTACGGATAAGAATATTTATCCAACTTTTGTTTAAATTAGATAGCAAAAAAAAAAAAAAAAAAAAAAAAAAAATATATATATATATATATATATATATTATATTATATATATATATATATATATATATATATATATAATATATATATATATATATATATATATATATATATATATATTTTTTTTTTTTTTTGTAGAATGTCCTTAACTAATAAACCATATGACTTGTTTTTGAAAACAACAATCGTATTTTTTCATTATATTAAAAATCACAATTCTTTATACATTCCTCAGAAACCCTTACGAGCAGGGTATTTGGGGAGGGGGGCAATGTTCAGAAGCGTCCCGATTTTTGGTCAGAAAAATATGGCCACCTTATGCTAGACCGGGTCTGGCTCAATATGATGACTGGTTATTGCACGAATGACACTCTTTCTCTTAATGCGGCTACTCTCAGAGCATTTCTCGCGAAGGAAAGCGT